>CAHIKZ030004845.1:355000-460000 GCA_903632075.3 Acanthosepion pharaonis
ACGGTTCTTGCTGTTTCATTATTAAATTTAACAACCGTGAAATAACCTCAATATCAAAATTTCCCCAACACAGAAAATACGATTTTTTTTCAAAAATATAAATATGATGTTTCTACAATATATTCTGTAATATATATATATATATATATATATATATATATATATGTATGTATGTATGTATAAATTACGAACGAAAAGAAATAACTGCTACTTGCCTTATAATAAAATACTGATTCATTGAATAGAAAACGTATAAGAAATCTATTCCTGTAATGATATAAAATTGATATATAATATAGCGAATTCATAAAATGGGTTTTAGCATAGATTTTTCTTCTAATTTTTTATATCATTGGTCATCAAAATTTACTTGTAGAATGTCTATAGAAAGGTAAAATCAGGCTATTCAGCGTAAAATATATACAGTATATACCCATGTTTACACTAAATTCATGTATAGTGCACCTTCTGAATTTTTCCTTTCAATTTGAACCCCTCCAGAAAAAAAATATGTGTATAGTGCAAATGTTCACTCAAAATTTATTAATCTTTAAAGTATTAATAAAAAAAAAACTATGTATAGCAGGACCAACTATTTTTATTCATATGAGACAGATCATAAAATATCGAAATATACTTGAAAATATATATAGTAGTTTTAATCATTGATGATGATTTTTGTATTTAAATTCAGTTAAAATTGATTTATATTAACATTTTTTTTAATCCATTAACATTATATATATGAAAGGTGCGAATCCACTTCTTCCAGCTATGGGTAAACATCAGGACAGACTGGTTCCTTGTATGGCAACTGGTCTGGAAGAAGGACAACTCTGAATTCAAATCCTGCGGAGGGTCGTTTGCGGACCTTGTGGCACGTAGCGTACCAGGTCTCTGTATTCGGCCTTTCAAAAAGTGTGGCTGGTCCTGCACGAAACATTCACCGCTATAAGCAAATCTCATGTGCTGTTGTCGGGCTGTCGGTTTCCTAGGAACTGATCTGCTTGCCCCTCATACGACGAATTCGACGGGAGAGTCGATTATATATATATATATATATAAAGACATTTTATGTTTAACGTTGTTATTTATAGATACAAGTATTTAAGCAAATGCTCTGTTTATGATAAACAGTATTAAATAACATTTACCGGCCTGAATGTCTGAGAATTTTCATAGAAAATTTTCGTTCTTTGACAGGATTCAAACCTGTCAAAGAACGAATATTTTCTATGAAAATTTAATACTGTTTATCATAAACAGAGCATTTGCTTAAATACTTGTATCTATAAATAACAACGTTAAACATAAAAAATGTCTTTAATAAATAAATTGTCGGACCTTGTCCATTTCTTAACATGTATATATATATATATATATATATATATATATATATATATATATATATATATATATATATTTATATATATATATATATTATAATATTATATTTTCTATCAATAATGTTTGTCATGATACCTAACGACTGACAATTTCTATGTATTTCAATATATTTGGCGAAAAATGACTAAAGTCGAGATGGCAAGTCAGGATCTATTACATTGCAGATACTTCTACGGATTTTGCCAAGAGCCTCCAAATGAATACCAGAAACACCAGACAAGATATGGTAACAATATCAGAATATTTAACAACTTCCACCGATTAAATTGATTGCTTTCCTGTATAACTATGTCAACAAAACACTAATAATTCCGTAAACATATTTCTTCAGTATATTTAATGATTATTTGTTTGATTCTAGGAGTGGATTTTTCCTTTCCTTGTCTTATGTGATCGTTATTTGTTCAATCAAACTTCTATTAATTTTGTCAATTCCATCATACGCTGTTCTCCTCTTTACCCTGATTCCAGTGATATTATAAGTGTAAAATATTGTTTGCCGGAGAGATAATACCAGGAGTAATATAAAATGATTCTTCAGTCCGTCCTGCAACAGGAGGAAATTCATTTCGATTATTCTTACTGCTCATTCCGTTTCTATAGTGACATAAAAGCCTTTGATCCTTAATAGATTACTTACAGGGGTTCGATAAAATAATTGGAAGAAATGCAAATTCAACTCCTATATTTCAAAAACCTATTACATTAAGAACTTTAACTAAAACTTCGTAATTGCAGGTTATATCTATTGTAAATACGTTTGCTTATCTAACTTACTGTCTTTGTATGATTTATTTTTAGAATTTAGTAAAATTTAAGCTAAATGTGTGACCTCGAAAAAGGGCAAATAGTTGGAGCTCGCATATCAGTAGCCTCGATCACAAAGGTTGCTGAACTGTTTGATGTTTCAAGAACTACCGTATCAAGAACTATGACACAATTCGAGAAACAGGGCAAAGCTTCTAGCAACCGTAGCAATTTGGGTAGGACTTGCAAACTTACTGACAGGGACCAACGTGCATTGAACGCAATGTGGCAAAAAATCATCGGACTACTGCGGCCAAAGTGACTGAAGAATTGAACAATCATCTGAATAGTTCAGTTTCGTGAGCTCCATAAGGCTGCATATCAGGGAAGAGCCGCCGTAAGGAAACCTCTTCTGCCTGGTCTGCAGACCAATGGATCCATAGTCTCAGACGAGTCCAGTTTTTCTCTTTTCCCAACTTCAGGGCGAGTTTATGTGTGGAAGCAGCCTAAAGAAGCTTACAACCCTGACTCAACAGTGAAGCATGGAGGTGGATAAATGATAGTTTGCACCGCCATATCATGGAAATATCTCGGTCCAATAGTTGCACTGCATGGTAGAATAAACAGCAAAGTTTACCTGAACATTTTGGGAGATCATGTTCATCCAATGGCCAAGACTTTATTCCCTGATGGTGAATGCATCTCCCAAGATGATAATGCTCCAATACATACTGCTCGAGTATTTAAAAATTGGTATGAAGAGCATGAAAGTTAGCTAGAACACATGGGGTGCCCCCCCCCAATCGCCAGATATCAATATTATTGAACATTTGTAATGCATTTTGGAGTGACATGCTAGGTGCCGCTATCAGCCACCGTCGGGTCTTAAAGAGCTGGAGCAGGTGTTAATGGAAGAATTGCTGACAATTCCTTTGGATGAAGTCAAGAAGCTGTATGATTCCATTCCTTGACGTATTGAAGCTGTGTGTGTGTCTTAAGGAGGACCAACACCATATTAAATAAATTTTCTTTGAATTTAAGAAGTGTTTCAATTATTTTGTCCAAACCCTGTATATTTCACCTGAATCTGTATATATTTATATATGTCTCCGCAGAGAATATAAGTACAGACCAAAAACAAAAAAATTAAAATCAATGCCAAAAAAATGCTTACTAAAAGATAATCGATTTTAGAAAAACTCATTTTATAAAAGGATCAGTAAAAATACAGAATCAAGAATTTTAAATTCTTAATATCTTTTATTTTCTAGTGTCTTCTCTGAACTAAATACTGGAAGTAAACAACTTCAAATGCTCGAGTTACTTTTTTCATTTGCCAACAAAAGAATAAATTTTTAGACATATTTTATTAATATATGTTATAACTTTCTTTTATGCATGAATTGTTCCTATTTTGTTATCTACTATAACGTTAAATTGTTCCATCACACTGCCTACAATGTTATCCATTTCATTACAGCTTCTGATCTTATTGACCCAGACACACATGAATAATTATTGTTCTCGGACCGGATATAGCAACTGTCATAAAAATGAAGAGTTATCTAACCTCGCAACGTGTGAAATGAAAGTCCACATTAAAAGTTATAAATATAAGTACATTAAACCTATACTAGTACTAATTTGTATGTAAGCCTCTCTAGGCACAACAATTAAACACACTATTTAAATTTAGCCCTCTTTTTAGACTGCTCCTGCTAACACATGACTTATCATCTAATTTACTGACTAATGAAAATACATTATACACCATAATTTCGGGAATCTATTTCGACTCCTACAAAATCAAGTAACTATGCAGAATATAATGTTTATTTTTTTAAAAGCATTAAAAAATACTATAGCGTAGATGTCTTGGAGTCTAAACCAGGTAACATTCAGATCACGAAGTTATTCCCATTGTCACTCCTTATACAAAGACAAAAGACTTTTCTTACTCGGATTTCATGTACAGCTCGTCCACATCTCTAGCATGCACTCAACCAGGACAAGAATCGATAATCTCTATTTAATCACACTTAATCCTGAAATGACCCTCAAAATCGCCCTGGCCATGCATTCGTTTTCTATATGAAAGACATGTTCTACTATGACAGATACCCACAAAAAATGTCTCTGGATTTCCCATTCATGTGCTATCGAGAGTCCTTAATATGTTTCCGATGCTATTGTTTCAGGATGCATTTTAATTTTGATTAAGTAGCGGTGGAGATTGATGATATCAACCCGCTGCTAACATTCTCACAAGTTGCTACTCCAGTATTCATTATGGGGAATGTTTGGTCTTCTCAAACAAAACCGATGGTGAAGGAAGATCTTCATTATTTACATTATTCTCCGTATTGTCCTCATTTTTGCCGCCATATTTATTACAACGTTCTTCAGGTTGTTGGGATGTCGAACTGAACCGTTATTTCTCTCACTTTAAATTGTTCTAGTTCATTGCGCCATGTTTAATGGATGTCAGTTATCAGTTATTTCCTGTTAATTCCCCTCTGAAAGTTTTCTACTGCTTTAACCGAGTATTGAACTCACACTCTTTGGATCCTGTCACTGGATCAAACCAATGCCTTTATCCACTGTGCCGTGTGTTCTGTGTATCTGTGTATGAATTTCTGGCTATTATAAACCTAATGTCTTCAGCACAATTTTTACCAATGCTCATATTGAAATATTTGCTGTTATCAACATGTTTTTACCAGAGCTCATATTGCAATTTTTGTTGTTATTATCGCCTTTCTCTGGTACTCCCTACTCCTGGTTCCCATATTGTATTCATTTCTATGCTTGGTCGGTTATGGAAACGTTGTAATAAATATGGCGAGAAAGATGCGGACAATAGTCCGAATCATGTAAATAATGTCCATAATACCTCATCTCAGAAATATAGACAGATATGGAAGATCTTTTTGTGACTTCTCTATCGCTTTCGAACCAACCCGTATCGCGGACAGGGGTACCCGTTTTCCTGATATATTTGACATCTTGCAAATCTTCGTGATTTCTTACTTCCTTTCCTGACCAATATTCCGGTGAAGGGTTTAATCTCTTAGGCACTACAGCCTATTTACTAATTTATCTCAAAATAGATGTCAAACTATTTCATCTGACAACCTATCAATAATACTAAAGTACACCGGGAAATCTTCAGATCTTACATTGCAGAAGTTTCTCTCTCAGCATCCTTCAAAACTAGATCTTGTGGAGTAGGTTTCTTCATCTCCGAACGGGTTCTTTCTTTCACGGTAGATATTACTTCTCGAAAACACGATTAACAGAAGTCGAATAGGCAGTCTTGTTCACTCCAGATTTTGCTGTTGGTAAAGCCCACCGTAACCACTTCTGTCCTTTCTATAAAATCGAACGGTGAAATAGAAACATTTCGGCATTCGGAAGTTTCAGCAGTCAATAGAAGAGAAGTCGGAAAATACTTGTTATGGTCCGGTTCCATTTACCATGGTGATAAACCAAGGTAGAACCAATAAAGATGAACTCGAACACAGGTATGGAATAACACAGATATATTACAAACAGAAATATATACAGAGAAGTAGAAGTGTTAGTATGAACAATCGGGTTTAGTAGAGAGAACAATGTAGTCTCGACCAGTATCACTATTCCAATGTCTTGCAGTAATTGTCTGAACGCGACTCTGTTTCGGACTGCCTCTGACTCGACTCTTGACTCGACTTGAACTACTGACTTGACTTGAACTATTGACTCCTTGCCTACTCCTTAGGCGCAGTATTTATTAAGTATGGAATAGTCCATTATTATTATTATGGGTATGATCCCATAACAATACTAAAAGCAGCATTCGCATTAGACTAAAACCAAAATATAAAACAAATATCTTGCTACCTCTGAGATTTTGAAATCACAGACAAATCCCAATATAGACTACTATAAATGCCCCTAACTTTATCATATTCTTGTCGTATCAGGCTGAACTTTTTACAATTAATTTTGTATCTTGCTCTACGTTTGAAGGAAATGAACATCCTTTACCTGTCATCTCCCCTCTAACGGAGCATAAACTTTCTGATACATTGCTCAGAGCTCACGAAGTTTCCAGCCTCATTGAAATCGTTGAGTCTACGATGACTACTGATACAGATAATATCCCTGTGATTGATCTTAAAAACCTTATTCTTCAGTTACACAATCTTGGCAAATGTGTTGAGATCATCAGGACTGGGGAAATTCAGGGTCTGCTAAATGCTGATTAATTGTATACCGGGTAGTTCCATCTTTTTAGAAATAATTCTTTATGTTAATATCTCAGGTTTCTAGTGATCAGAAAACCGGCAAAGTCTTCGTAAAGCAAAGTGTTCATCTACTTTCGTCTCGCCTCAATGTAAAAAGTCAAGACGCGCTGATTTCAAATGCATTAGTCTGGTGCCGCCATTAATGTTTGTCGACCAAAAACAAGTCATAATGACATGCAAATTAAGAAACCTTCCTGATATAAGAGAAAAGGGGCAATTTTGTGGAGGCTTTTCTTGAGTAAACCTAGGGCGAATTTACTTGATTTATGATTTCTATTTTTGTTTTTGTCTCTTCTTATTTCTGCGTCGAATACAGCGCCATTGTACGTCTTCCAAATTCCGCAGGTCTATTTGGCTTACACTTTGTATATATTTTCTTTCATTTGGCTCTCATTTTTTTTCCACTGATTAATCATTGACGTAACTTAATCATTTCAACTTCAATTATTTTATGGCTACACATCTTTTCTTTCGGTTTGTTTTCACGAATGTCGATGAAATTGTCATGCTCTGAAAAACCTAAAGATTCCACTTATTTTGAATGAGTTATAAAAGAGACAAGCTAAATCGATTTTGTTACAGTTTAGCGGAACTGGTAATAAACATCATTAATTCGAAGCACGAAAATTACATACACGTTGCAGAAACAAATGCTATGCTTTAATTTAAATTTTCCTGGCATTGATTTTACAACGATAGAAAATATTTTCGATCTCAGACTTTATGAATAAAAAGCGTTATTTACATGGACAACTCAATAAATATACAGCAGAATGTTAAAAATCTTGTAAACAACATTTATTTTGCAACATAATATCTACCTATCTTAACTACTATCTAAAAATTTTGATACCTGTTGAGGATTCTCTTCCTCTTCATATCTATCTAACACTGTATCTGACAAGATATATCTACTTATTTCTCTCTCTCTCTATCTCTCTCTGTCTGTCTCTCTTTATACATATAGTGTGTCTCATGCATATATTGACGGAATTTTATATTTTTCATTTCGTACATGTGCGTTTGTTTCCTTTTTATTTTGTCGACTGCACATATAATAGGGTCAGTTGGGTGCCGTTCGGGAGAAAAAGAGCAACACGACGCAATTCACCTCACCAGAAATTTGTAAAAGTCATGCTGTACTGCCAATGGCGTTTTTATTGAATAAATATACTCATTAATATTTCGAGATATTTTTGTGACATTTTTGTAAATAAATGTGTAATGTGAATTTTATTTACATTGTTGCGCAACTTAGACGAGAATTCATCAATCGCACCCATTGTGTGTGTGTGTGTGTGTGTGTGTATATATATATATAATATATCTATGTGTGCGTATGTGTATATATATATATATATATATATATCTATATATATATATAATGAACATATATATATATATATATATATATATATATATATAAGTGAACATTGAAGTCAACACTCAAACGCAACAGGATGTTTCATACGAGGCGCAATCGTCCGGCCGCCGGACGATTGCGCCTAGCATGACACAGTAGTCGCCTCTGAGGGTTAACTTCAATGTTCACTTTTATATTTACATACGCTCTATCTCTGATATTTAGCACTTTATCCCATAAATATATTAAATACATATAAAACTATATTCCTATATATATATATATATATATATATATATATATATATATATATATATATATATATATATAATGGTCCTAACGGAAAATATTGTCCAAATCGTGTAACATCGTGGGATAATTGTTCATTCCATAAAATGTTTAATATCTAAAAAAAAAAAAAACTAGAATGATGGAGATGAATTCGGTGGTTTTCAGATACGAAGTTTATCTATCTAAAAACCATTTGTCAAATCCTTTGAGTTATTCAGCTAGAAAGAGAACAGTGCACTTTTGCTGTTACACGATATATATATATATATATATATATATATATATATATATATATATAAAAAAAAGAAATCCTTCCCAAGCCTGTGGTAAATGTCAAGCGTATTCTCTTTTTACAAGAACGCAATCGTGCGATCTTCCCCATTCCAGTACAGACGTATCAGTCTCTTCAGTATCCTCAGAAATCTTTTTGATTCTATAATCAATAAGAAGGCCATAGTGTACTTAGAAAAGATCAACGTCTTCAGCGACGATCACTATGGGTTTCGGTCGGCCTGATTCAGTGCCGACGTCCTAACTACAATCACTCCCAGAATCAGTGATGCTCTTGACGACAAACACAACTCTAGGAATATAACATTAAATATCTCAAATGCTTTCGTCAAGGTGTAGCACAAAAGTTTACTATACAATTTTTCCAGTTATAGAATCACTGGAAGGGTCTTCTTGGTCATAAAATCCTTCCTAACTGAAAGTAATTATTTACCGCCAGTCATTCGGAGACCTAGCGGTCAGCTCAGGCGCCTACCAGGTGTCACACCTCGGATTAACCCTCTTTTTGATGTACATAAATGATCTGCTTAAGAATATACCCAGATTATATGTAAATATTTATACCGATGATACGACTATATACGAGCGCTCCTCTAAAATTCTCGATGGTTAGAGATTGTCGTTATTTCTCTCTTCTAAACTTGCACAAACTGCCCATTGGGGCAAAAACTGGTTGGGTGCATTTAGTGCCTCGAAGACTAAACTAGTTGCTTTCCGTCATCGACGATCTGATCACGAACAACCACCAATCAGGGTGAACGGAGGTCCTCCCGGGGAAGCACCGTGCCTTGAGTGAATATTGGGCCTGAAACTAACACCCGACCTCAAGAGGAACTTGAACATACGATCCATTTCTAAGGATGCATGTAAAATGGTCGGCTCTCTGTATCGCTCCAGTAACTACCTGACTCTTGCTATCCTTATCAGGCCCAAACTGGAATACTCTAGAGTTTTCATATTTGGGTGGGAGCTTCAAAAGCGTTTCCGTGGCCTTATGACTGATGATCTATTCTCCAACCTTCAAACGCTTTCCCAAAGGCGGGATGTGGCAAGCATTTCGCTGTTCTACCGCCGCTTCCACAGAAACTGCTCAGATGAACTACATTCCATGGTTCTGAAAAATCAAACCTCCACAGTAGCAAGCCACTCACATTCCTCGCGTATTCTATGGCTGGGAAGTAATTTCCACTCGAGTAGCTTCTTAACGCGAACCACTGCCCTGTGGAATCGACACCAAACACAAATTTCCCCTATGACTGAAATCTATCCTGTTCAAGTTTAGGGTTAACTATTATATTTCCCTCATATACACAAAAAGTCCTCCGAACGCAACACTGTATATCGAGTCGCCACCGAGCCTTGTAAAGAATGAACCTAAAAATATAATGAAGCTGATATATATATATATAATTTGGATAGGATTAGGCATAATTCTGGGTTGATATTCTTAAGGACAACCAGGGGAATTCTGTATTGACCAGTGGATTTCTTAGGGTCAGGTCCTTTGATAAATCCTGAGACTTCTCGTGTTGTGATGATAATATTATGAGATTGGGCTCAGTGAGACTTGGGAACTTCAAGGACACGGTCTTTGTCTTCCTAAGTTGAATTTGAGACAAAGAAGAAGTTCACCTTATCTGTCGAGAAAGATATGACCTCGGGGCCATTTATAATTGTGGGCACAGCCGATTTAATTCTGTTCATGATTTGGCTGGGGATCTTCCAAAATTAACTGGATCCAATTTGTTTCGTTTCAACCTTGGACGGACTCTGCTCTTGCGTAGCTGCATTTGAGGTTTTCTTGAACATATTGCAGCGATTCCGGGCAGTTCTAATGGAGTAGTGGTTTCGGTGAGTTATGACTGCAGTGCATTCCGTGTTGAACTTGGCTTGACTGGCTTTTGCTGAAAAGCATAAAGCCCTCTATTATAGAAAGGGTTCAATCAGTGACAAGGGTCGCAGTTTTGGAGACAGCACGCTTGAAGACTATTGAGACGTGAGTTTCTATCAGGTAGGATCAAAATCTGATTCAGTCTGGTTTCGCACAGTGAAAAATCCTTCTATGTAACAGTATATCAGGGGATGCCTTAGGTTTAGCATCAATCTTGATAGTGTTTAGGGAATGATCTGACGTGCCTAGTGGAGGTAAAGTTTGATAGACATTTATCAGTGCAGCAGCTTAGGAAGTGTGCGCGGAGGTTCGCCCGATGCCCTGTCGTGTCCGGCACCTGGGTAGGATCTCCGACGAACTGAATTAGTTGATAGGCGATATTTGCCTGCATCATCGGTTTTGTTGCAGCAGCCTAACCATTGTTTATCACCTCACATATGAAATCTGGCCTAGGGAAATTGATTGAGAATACTATCAATCTTCTTAGATATTCGCTCGAAAATTCTCGTCCCATCGTCTTGAGAAGGATAGAAAGCAAAAGTGAATGTGGTACGATGGACAAGTGCCATCCGGAAGCATATAAACTGGAGATCAGGTTCCTTTATTCGTGCCTGCCACAGGGAAACGTCATTGATGTAGGCACCGAGTCTTTGGCATTGATGATATAGGTGATTATAAAAGGTAAATAGCTTTAAATTATGAACTCCTCTAATGCGTTTAAAGCGTTTATACCAGTTACAGAAGGTCGTGTTTAGACTGAAGAAGATGTTGTTCCACTTCTGGAAGGTAGGAATGTAAACTATTTACGTTGGTGTAGGAAGTGGTATAAAAGGGGTCTACTTTTTACGTTGGGTGTGGTAGATTTGTTTATTTACATTCTGTGTGCATTGGTTTGAGGAAGAATCATCCAGAGATACAGTCGCAGAAGTAACCTTTCTCATGACATCTAGAGGCCCTAATGGTGATTACTGCACGATCCATAAACCATTAACAAAATATCTATCTAGCTATCTATCTATCAGTTTATATATATATATATATATATATATATAGATATAAAACCTCTCTCCCTTATCTATATATATATATGTGGGTGGGTGTGTGTAAGAGTTTTGTCTGAAAAGTAACGGAACTTTTGCCACAGTCTATTTAAATCCCCCCAAAAAACTAACTATATGTTTTTCCCTTCAACATAATACTTCTCGAGTCTAATGCATTTTTACACACTTTCCTGTCATGATTCTATGAACTGCTGGAGCGATTCTTCTTGGATGTCCCTTATTTCCGTCGTTACAACCCTCTTGATGACAACAACGCCTAAAAAACGGCTCCCATTGAAGATCCGCTTTAGCACGGGGTAAAGAAATTTGTCACACGGAGCAAGTCAGGTGAATAGAGAGATTCTTCCATTCGGGTGATTTTTTTTTTCGGCCGCTAACTGATGGATGCTCAAAGCAGATGCATTATAGTGGTGAACCAGACACGATTTGACTAGCCGCAACTTTCAAAATTTGAAAAAATGAAATACTTACAGAAAGTTAACATTAAAGTAATACAATCCCAAGATATGTTAGGTGATAAAACAATCCGCGTATCCCTCTTTCTCCAGTAGCTTACACTGTGCACCCAGTCATGTTAATTTGCAAACAGACCTCGTGTATATATATATATATATATATATATATATATATATATATATATATATATAATAGAAAGAGGTTGTAGTAGTTCCAACGAGAGAAAAGTATGTATATTAAAAAGAAGAGAAGAGACAAACGTTTTTGGTTGTAATGTGCTTTTTTTTAGAAAAAATAGGCTTTATTTTCCATAAATATATATATATATATATATATATATATATATATATATATATATATATATGCTATTTATTGGAAGTTATATTATTTTGAAAGGTGCGATACCGCAACTCTAGCATCCTTGTTTAAATTATTTAAGTGAAAATTTAGTTTTAACTCAATCAAAATTCTCAGTTGACACATTCAAACAAGAACTCTAGCTTTGCGACATCGCACGTTCCAAAATAATATAACTGTAAATAGTGTGACGTCGTCCCCCGGTCGCAGCGTCGACTGTGTCGTTCGATTCCGGTCGCGGCGCCAATTCTGACGTCACGTGCTCCCCAGGCTCTGATATCCTGGTCACGGACAGCACCAACTGTGACGTCTTTGCCGCGGCGTCAGCTGTTCGCTCCTCGCTGCTCCAAACGTGACGTTCTAACCCTTTGGTTAGATTGATACCAGCCTCGCCGTTCCCAACCCGCTTCCAACGCCTGGTTACCAGGGTAACTGCACTGATCTCCACTCTGCCTACCCACGTTGTGAATTGATCTTAGACAGACGAGATCAAACAGGGGTTGAGGCCGTAATGCAAGTTGAGTCTAACGGGGGTGATAACACACAATTATGTATAAAATAAAATAAAATAAAAACTCACAAGGTCCAACGTATCAAGAAAAAGGTAACAAACTTTTTATGTCTAATTGCTCGGTACATAGGACTATGTCTACTTCCCGACCCGTTCTGTGGATTGTGGCACGACGCTTTTACTAGGCAACTTTAAGGCTTCCAGTTGTCTGCTCTCTAAGAAATTTTTTGTTTCGGTGTGTCTTTGGACGAAAGTCGAAAAAAAAAACTTATTTCTGTGGTCTGATTCTAAGTCGCTCTTCAAACTACTTGTTCTTGGTTGAAGAAGAGTCCAGAAGTGTGCGTGAATCTTGGTCAGCTATCTTGACGCGGTTTCAACACTGGGCGATCATCTCTGCTTGTCGTCCACGGCTGAACTCTTTCGCCGTCCGCGGCTCAATTCAAACTTCTCTTCAGTCTGAATTACTGGTCACTCATCTCCACCGTCGGTGCGCGAACTATCTTCTTCTCTTCGGCTTGGGTCGGACGAACTTCTTCACTTAGGCCAAACGAACTGGCCTCTCTTGCCCGCAAAGGGGCGAACGAACCTGGCCCGCCGTCCGCGGCTCAAACTGATTTCTGTCGGTTGGGGTTTCGCTTTTATTGACGCAGTCAAAACTGGGGTGGGTCTGTCGGCGCCAGGGTTTTCTTCGATAATTCTAAATACGTATCCACCCTTCTTATTTCTGGTTAGGGATTTTCCATTTTCAGTAACTCACTCTCACTCCCACTTCCTTACTGTGTCTCTGAGGGCGTATACCCGCTTCCCCGCTTCTTCGTATCGGCTCCTTAGACTTACACTTCTGACAGGGGCGTCGACCGATTCTCCTCGTGCGTCACGTGATCGCTCTCGGCCAATTAGGTCCTGGTCGGGTATCTTTCCTTCTCCTTCGTGTGTCATGTGATATTATTTAGCCAATGACGTCTTTAGTCGGGCGTGCACAATCCGTGGCTTTGTTTTGGGGAAAGAAACACCTTGCTTAAAAAACAAAAAATATTAATTTAAATCGCCCTTATCATGAGCGACTGAGATGACACCCTCGGCTTTTTAATACGTGGTATTTGTCAAGCAGTTTATCGCTAATTGGATATGACCTAAGAAAGGGATTTCTCAGACCTGTTGGCGTTTTTGAACGAAATAAAAATATTTCATTTTCCCCCGCCCGAAGGTCCGATAATAAAAAATCTTTATTATCTCAAAAAAAAAAATTTCAGCGACATCATCTTGTGTGGCTTTTTCCAATTCTGGAGACTGTCTGGGTTTTCGTATTAATGGTTTGCCTTCATATCCTTAGATACACTTCCCCACCCACTTAGACCTTTACTATCACTCCAATGGCACACTTTCCACTTGTTACTTATCAATATTTTCATTGTCCCTAACTTCGTTTCTTCTTTTCCTCTTGGGTGACAACCAATTGATAACAACTTCCATTTTTCGTGGATTCCGCGGAAATCGGTTAGATGCTTGACCCGAAAATTTTTCGACACCTGTTATCTGTCTGCCGAGCCTGTGTGTGCTCGCCTATGACCTGTTTTCGTATTATTTTTTCTTTCTTTCTTCTTCGTTTCTCTTTCCTTCTTCCAGATCGCTTGATGTAAAGAAAGAATTATTCTTAAAACCCAAAATATTTTCGGCCCTAAATAATTATTAAATGGTTGATAAACCGTAAAAAACAAATCATATATCTATGAATATTTCTTTTCAGCTCGTCAGGTATGCATGATGCCACAATAGCACATCTTTTATTCTACACTCTCTGTCTGTCTGTCTGTCTGTCTCTCTTTCTCTCTCTCTCTCTTTCTCTATCTCTCTCTCTCTCTCTCTCTATATATATATATATATATATATATATATATATATATATATATATATATATGTATATATACCCAAGTATATAATTGGTATATGTGATTTTATAACATACTTATGTTATAATTTTTAAATAATAATATATATATATATATATATATATATATATATATATATATATATATATATCAGTTTCTTCATTTAAATCTATCCATTTAGGTATCTATCTATAGCGATTCATATTTATTTAGCTATCAGCCTTTCTTTGTTTCTTCACATGTCTCTATATCCCTAAATGACGATCCTTATCTATTTTTAAACATAACTACTTTTCATACCAGTGCAATTAATAAAATTCTTCACCACTAATCACAAATTAAGAGTGAATATTTCAGATCAGTTTCAGGTAATATTTGTTTCATACTATAGCCATTGTTAAGGCACGAGCTAGATATCATTATTGATTATTATAAACAGCATCGACTCTGAAATCAATTCTTTATAGTGATTGCCTGAGGTGTCATTAAACCAAGCATTATATCTCCTATAAAGTTATTTTTTAATTCGGCCCTCATGGCCTATATTTTGAGCCTACATCACATGAAGTAACTTTTGGCCTGATGATAGCTTGCAACGTGGAACTGTCATCATTCACTCTTGCCTTCTATATCCGCGCTGGTTTTAGGCACATAAGTTCTACTTCTACTTACCATTTTTCTCTTTTAAATGAATGAAAATTTAAGCAACGTATCGGCATATATAAATGTGTGTGTATGTGTGTGTTAGAGCCAAACTTGAAGAATTTAAATTAATATTTACATGTTTATACTGTTACTATTTGTAGGTATGAGGCCATATCACGTTGAAACACCGGTTCTCGTACGATCGTGGAAGTTAAGCAACGTCGAGCCTGGTCTTTATCTAGGTTGATGAGGGCTTGGTAATTCCAGCAGTTCTAAATTTTGATGTGCGGTTGGTGTAATGGGCAACGGCTCGAAATTGGAAATCGGAGAGCCGTGTTCGTGTTGTTGTTGAGTTCGTTACATTAACTTATCCGTAAATATCATTGGGAAATTTATTAATCCTCATCTTCTCCCTCAGGTATGGGTTAATAAGTAGAACTTGTATCAGTTAATCATTATTATATTTTTTTAAAAATACACTCTAACAATATTTAATGGCTTTAAATAAACCTGCACAAGGTTGATAAGCCGTACAAATGCATCAATCAATGAATAATATTTGTTATCAGTAGTCTCTGTTTGAGAAACATGTGTGAGAGTAATATTTTGTTATGGTCAAGTTTTTCAAAGCTCTGTGTATCATCCCATATTTATGGTCAAATTCTTCAAAGCTCTTTGTATCATCCCGTAATATTACGTACGTGTTTGTGGTGTGGTTAGCGAATAACAAAAACTGTAATACGTTTGAAAGATTTATTAGTCTCAAATATTTTCCAATGTACTGTTTAAAAATCTTTGTAGGTAATATGAATGTAAGTTTTATCAGAACAAAGAATGGAACAGATTAGCGACCTAAAATGCTGTTTGCGTTTTCTTCACGTCATTGTTTGAAGGAAAGTCACGAATTAAACGAGACCCTTCTAGTTACAGATGAAAAAAATTGAGAAGGCTGGTCTCTTAATGATGTTACGGCTACTTGTATAGGAATTTGCCTACCAGTATAGTAATTTACTAATTGTAGCTTAGATGGAGGTTTTGTAAGCATGCCTTAGATGTGGCAGAAGGTCAAATGTATGGTGGCACCCAGTGAGGACCGAACTGACTATTCAGTCCTAAGTGATCAAGCGAAACAAACTTGCTAATAATTAAACCACATCGAAGTGTGCTAAAATGATTTTATAAGCATAGCTTAGATGTAGCACACAGCCGAAAGTATCGAATTGCCCAAGCGTCTATCTGTATAGAAACAGGACGAATCCGAATGCTATGTCAAGTTGAAGAAACACACGATTATCAAAGGTGTTATAGTAATGGCATGATGTGCCAACAAACCTGCAAGGCGTTACAGGATTTATATTTTTAATACGCAAGTACTATCAACTGCACATTCGGTCATCTTCAGGCATGGAAATTCGGTCATCTTCAGGCATGGAAATTATTTGTTTTTAGTAAAATTCAGGTAGCATCCGAGACGAAAAAATTAAATAAGAACCGAAAACGCACCCTCATAAATTTTCAAAAAATTCAACCTTAGCGTTGCGACTGCACGCTCCAAAACACATTTTAAAAAAAAGAAAACATATTTCGATTCGCATTTAAACATAGCAATGCAATCTCATGTTGATCCTGTTGACAATTGTCCAACATGCAAAAGTAGTGGCGTCCGCTTGTACATCCCCTATATATATATATATATATATATATATATATATATGTATATATGTGTGTGTGTGTGTGTGTGTTTGTGTGTTTATTTGTGTGAGTGCATCTGCTTATGTGTGTGCGTGTGTGTGTATGAATTATAAATAAAAAAGGTCATTCAAAGAGCATTTTCGTCTGCCAAATTCATTCGTTTTCTACGGCTCATGTCGTATTTGTGCCTCAATAAATATAATGAATCAAACTGGAATTGAAACTCAGCATTCCGATGAACAATTCCGAACCAGTACCTTTACACCACCTGGTATTCCAAAGTGATCACCCATCTAGGTACTGACAAGATTCGACGTTGCTTAACTTCGATGATCGTACGGGGAGCAATTTTTCAACATGATATATCCGTAAACCTACACCTGCCAAAGTCATTGACACTAAAACTACTCGAAAGATTAATAACTATAGAAAAAATAAATACCAGTAGAAATTCATGGTTTCAGCCCCAATATTTTCTTTTTTTTCTCGCCAAATTTCATTTAAATCAATTAAGATCAATAATTTGATGTGAATAAGTAACTGTATCGGCATGAGAGATGATTTTGCATTGATAGTCAAAAAAATGGAACAAGTTTCCTCTAGCCTATGGCCAGAAATTCCCTAAATATTATTGAAATACTTTAAGAATTATTTTGAGATCTATCTAGAATAATATTGTAAGCATGCGGTATAAATTTCAACAGAATCCCGAAATATGTATTATATGAAATGCCAGTCATTTGTGGCATCCATGGTTTATAAAATAAATTGATAAAATGTTACTCAGTTTTACATATAGTAAATTTTCTTTGTTCCTCTAATTAATTTTCTCGAATATTTTCACCTGTGCGATTTCATCGACACTTCTTATTTCCACTATTGTAAGGTAGAAATGTTGTTAAATAAACAAATTCTTGTTAAAGACATTATAAATGTTATGTCTGTTAGACGAAATAAGCAGTTTTTCTTGTGGCCATATTAATTTCCATAATTTGGCGTTGAAGGTGATATTTGCCAATTGTTTTATTTTTTAGTAGCCTATGATTTCGACTGGTAATTTCCAACTGATTCAAATGATACTAAATTTGGAGATTGCCTTGTCAATGAGAGTAATATTATGGTGTTTTGAATTTTGACACTCTTTACTATCGCCTGACCGTAATGTAGTGTTGACTCAGTGGAGATAGCTATTCAAAATTGCAATCATTTTTAGAAGTTGTTTTTTTTTTGCGTATTACCGTACTTATCTCAAAAGCTGACATTGTGATTCTAATGTAACTGCTTTGTTCAATCATAAGTAATTTTCATCTTGGGTGACCAATTGTAATAGTAAACGTATCAAAATAAATTAACCGTTTCTGAAAATTTTCTAACCAATTTTCCCTCACCTGTTATATAACATGTAAGAGATGAGGGAAAATTGGTTACATATATGAAAATGTTCAGCTTAACAAGTAATTGCTTTTACAACAATATATCCTCAGAATCAACACCATAATCTAAGCTGAATGGAAGAATGTTATTTTGTGCGGGTTGTGGAATTGTCAGAATATATTCCCTTTATATTCCTTTACATTTCTAAATACATAATGAGACAGAAAATACACAATTGTGCACACAGCAGTTGCAACTTGAGCACAAAATCAGGTCGAAAAACGCCCTGCGCAGCGCAAACAGACAAATAAAGTCATGACAACGAAGGCAAGAATAAAACAGGAATTAAATTCTGAACTCGGTTGGCTTGGTCTAGAATTCCCCTCTGGCCTTACTTCTACAGATACGAATCTTTTTCGACCTCTGTAAAACGGTTTAATGAGGAAAATCTCTAAAAAAAACAAATTCAATAAATTATTTTTCTCATCAAACCAGCGGAATTTTCCACAAAATTGCTAAGTGACATGACATCATAAAAAATAACCGTGAATATATAACTAAATAAAATATAATTGTATATTTTTAAATAATAATTTGATAGTATCAGAAAGACGTTATGTCTCAACCCAGTGTATTAGATGTTGCTATATAAGAGACTGCACGAAGATTTCATATCTGTCCATTTAATATTAACAAATAGTAGTGCCACTTAAATCTCTTCATATGTTCACTCGCTGCGTAATAATTATTTCAGAAACATTGCGCAAATTTCGTTTTCATTATCATTGCATGATGCCTTCTCGATAATATTGGTGTCGATGCTTCAAACACAATTTTAGATTTTGGAAAAGGAACAGAAATTCTACAGGGTAAAAACGATCGGGGGCACAAACCTGTGTACTAGACATTAAGAATCTCTTAATCTGGTCATTGTGAATAACACTGTTCTCCCTCTACTAGTGAGAAGACAGGCGGGGAAATGCTTGCACACCCAAGCGGATAAACTTACTTTTAATTGCTGAAATAATATTAAACTATTAGGCTCTACAGATATTGAAAATAGATGAAACGTATTCAAACAGATCATGTGCATCTTTTCATAAGCACATACAAGAACACACACACACATATATATATATATATATATATATATATATATATATATATATATATATATATATATATTCTAGTATACTTTGCGACTTTATTCAGGATGGTTTTACCCCTCTCTAAACTTCGAAATTTCTGTCTTGAGGTGTCTCACAGTTTTCACTTACGATTTCATTCTCAAGTTTTGGCCTATCATAGATGAAACTCTTATCTCCAGTGGCGAAAGTCATATGTATTGAGTTTGATCTTTTTTTAATTGATCTCTTTATCTCTGTCCTGAAATGATGATTCCTCTTCCTTTTGTGACCTCCTGATACTCTCTATTGTTCACTCATTTTTAAACTTTTTCCACTATTCTGCTGATGGTTCCTGATTGATCTTTTTTCCTCGCACCATTGCTTAGTTGCGAATCCGACACAAAATACTTTTTAACAAGTGTTTTGTCAGTTAATCTTACGGCAAATGGCGTCAAGAGGTTTGAACGTCTTATGTGAAAACCTGGAAAAGAATCTACATTACTCAAGACATCTACCATGAAAAATGAATGGCTAGGATAGGCCCGGTTTCATGACCACAGTTCTTTGGATTTTTACCTATAGTGCTGCATAAAACAATTGGTTTATGCATCAGACATTAATGATTGTTAAGTAAGAATTATACATATTACGATTTATCTACATATTCTCACGCACACACCACGCATATATATATATATATATATATATATAGATAGATAGATAGATAGATAGATAGATACACCTAGTGAGTCAGACAAACCTACCTAGGTTTCACCTAAACGGATCGTCAGGGAAAGTAAGGCTCAAAAACGAGTCTAGTTATCTATCTATCTATCTCTCTCTCTCTCTCTCTATATATATATATATATATATATATATATATATATATATATATATATATATATATATATATATATTGATATCGATTTGAACTTTAATGTAAGTTGGTACGCATAGATAAGACGCTGTTTATTTATTAAACTGTAGATTTATTTATTTTCGTCTACAATTTTGAATATTCGGGACTTATTATTATAGAAAAAGATGCTCCCTTCGGCAGCATTCGAAACTGTCTTCCACTTTGCATAAGAAACCTTCGTTCATCCGACATGGTTATGCCGATTCGGACAGGAAGGGTCACGCCTATCAACCAAAACCGAAAATTACCCTATAAGCACAAATCAACGGAGACTAACGAAATTTCATATGTCTCTTAATTTTTCTGTCGCCTTTTACAACATTTTAATATTAGATATGCAGATGCCAAATTATATATAGCACACACGTTACGAATTTAATAAATGTAATTAGAATGTCTGACGCTCAACTTCTCGAGAGCACCTCTCTGCGGTTGCTCGGTCTCACATTGACGGCTGACCTGAGATGGAACAAATACAAGTCAATTGCTTCGTCCACCGCAAAGAAAGTTGGCTCCCTGTTCCGTGCCAGGAAATTTTTCTCCCCGGAATCTATCCTCTAGATCTACAAATCAACAATTCGCCCTTGCATGGAGTATTGCTGCCATATATGGTCTGGAGCCCCTTCTGTTTGCCTCGGGGTTCTTGATAGGCTCCAGAGGCGGATATGCAATATAATTGGCCCTGCTATGGCATCTCGTCAACAGTCACTTTCTCACAGACGCGCCGTCCCCTCTCTCTGTTTTACAAATACTTTCATGGGAATTGCTCCGAGGAGCTGCATTCGCTGGTTCCCAGACTTCATGAGTTCAAGCGCCCTACGAGGCTGGCATCCCGGTCTCACCCCTTCACTGTCGAAACTCCTAAATGCAGCCGTCTCTTCTACTCCAATATTTTCATGTCTCGCACCTCTCGCCTGTGGAACTCCCTTCTCTATTCCAGTTTCCCTGAGAGCTATAATCTCCAGCTATTCAAATGTAATGTCAATCGACATCTCCAGTTGCCTTGATCTATCCACTACCCTTCTCCTCATCCTTTCTTCTATCACTCTTATCTGATCTTGCTACAAATTTTCTGTAACTCCTTGCGTCCTAGTGGCTTCTCGCCTTGCTTGGGGTGAAACGCTTAAAAAAAAAAAAAAAAAGAAAAAAATAGGTAAGTGAAAAGGAAGGACAAAATATAAATTAAAAGACTGAATCTCAGGTTGTCAGCTAAAGAAACAGTCCAAGGTGTAAACTCCGAATTGGAAATAACGAGATCAAGCAAGCACGGACATTTAAATAGATAGTTTGTGTTATAACAGACTTAAATGAAATCTGATAGCGAAATTCGGACGCCCGTTGTGATAGCCAGATATGGTTTCCAAAACTTAAATAAATTATTAATCCTTTAATCGCTGACCACTACTTTACCCATGATAGACAAAAATGACTTAATGCCCAGCCACCTGTTAAAAGGTAGGTAAACACTTGTAATTCTTTTTTCTACCGTGAAACATTAAATATCAATTATTTGCGAAATTTGATTCAGGAGCTCAGGCAGAAGTGTTAAATTTGTTCAGGAATGCAGAGCTTAAAGGTTTAAGGAACAGGAAAAGAAGTACAGTAACCTTATGTAATACCAGTTCTCTTATATACCAGTCAATGCTGGACAATCTCACTACAGGTAAAGAAAAGACTAGAAGCTACAGACAATTCGTTCTACAGAAGGATACTGAAAATATCATGGTCTGAACGGGTGAGCAACGACTAAGATTTAGAGAAAAATATTAACAAAATAACACGTATAACTAATATCTAAAATTGATTGTTGAGACTTTTAGGTCGCATAAAGAGAAAAGTAGGCTTAGAAAATTTGATATTCACAAGGCATATTAAAAGCAAATGGGGATAGAGAAAATCAATGCATAACCTACTTAACGTGCTTCTGTAAATGGTTGGCAGAACAGGGATACAGTAAAAAGACAAACTTGAATAGGCGCTAAAAAGAGAGGAGATTGTGGAGAGCCATGATTCTTTACGTCTTGAAGGGACACGGCAAATAGAAATAGAAGAAATGTCAAGTTCGTTTCGGGTAATTAATATTTTCATCGATCGGTAACATTTGTGCAACATACGAAAAATATTGCTGCCTTTTTAAAAAACTAACATATTTTTCTGTTTTCATGTATCCTGTACGCATTCTGGGTTTTACCGTTCATGCTTCTACACAATTTCCTCAAATGTTGAAAAGGAAGGAAATGGATGGGAAGATTACTCTGTGTCCCTATCCTAAATTGAATGAGATATAGCTTTAATATATTTGAAATACTTAAAAATCTTAACATGAACGATATCGGCATTCAAATTTGCTCCATTTTATTTCTTTTCAAATTTGATTTTGCTTTCTTATCATTTCACTCCAACCAAGGCGCCAATGCCACTAGAATAGAGTCAAAGCGAAAGAAAATGAGAAAAGTGTGAATGGATAAGTTTTTGGAAAGGATAAAAATGGAAGAAGAGTTAAAGAAGACAGAAGATGGCTAGTGACGTTGCATTTGAATTTTTGATCGCAGTTATCAAGAAATCAGAAGGAAATTCCACAGGTGGGAAGCCCAAGACAAAAAACAGTTAGAGCAGAAATATCGGTTACATTTAGTTAGTTCAACAGTAAAAAAAAGTGAAACTTAGTTACCAAACTAGTAACACGATTAAATACAGTAGGACACCTGCCATGAAAATATTTATAGAAAAGACAGGGGGAAGACATGTCACGTCGGTTAGAAAGTGCTTGAAATCGAGATTCCTGGTTAGGATAGATTACATTACAGACACTTTTTTGGATTTTGTAAAGAATCTCGAGATGTCCAGCAGGAACTCAAGACATGATCTGACAGCATTATTCAATGCACGGACGAATGGTAGATGTATCAATGTGCAAGATGGAATCTAACATGTGGAATTCTCTGTCACGATACTGCGAACCAACTTTCTTTGCAGTATACGAGATAAATTTTTCGCAATTCGAAATCATTTACAGATTTTTAAATTTGTAACCAAAAAAGAAAAATGAAAAAAACATAAGCTTATTCAAAAAACTAATTTATTTCTTGACGGGAATTTTCTTTCAAAGAATTCATCGATCAATATTCGAGATATCATAACACAACGGTTGAAATGTTTCGACTCTTTGACAATCCCAAATTATAAAAGTGTGTGCAAATATTTGAGATTGCCAGGGGGTTGAATCAAGAAAGCTGTATGATATCTATTGTTTAGTCGAAGCAAAACCCTTTTTTTTTAATAATCATTTTCTCTCTATAGTGTCTCGACATTTCAACAGGGGTAAAGCATTTTTCAGAACGTGTTTACATCAGACAGGTGAGCATTGATTTGATATCTTTCATACAATAAAGCCATCCGTGCACGCCTAACACGCATGCACATGTAAACAACAGCAGAGATATAACATGTGAAAACAAATGAACACAAAAAACGCCAGCATTAATTTATGCATATATGCACTTTTGTTGAGAAGAATGTATACACACCGATAACTATGAAGAAAGACTAATCTTAAGATAAGTGGGGGGGGTCTAGGTACAACACCATAATTTAATTTACATTAAAATGTGTATATATACGAGAACACAAAATATATATCTATACGTACGCAAATATATATATATATATATATATATATATATATATATATATACATACAGAGAGAGAGAGAGAGAAAGAGAGAGAGAGAGAGAGAGAGAGAGAATGTGGTTTTGTGTCCTGGCGCGCGTTTATTTCCTTCATTATAGAACAAGGTCTTTTTAATTTATTAATTTACTATTACATTGCTATATTGTATTTGATATATACCCTTCTTCTCAAACATCCACGCACAAATAAATACAACAGCACGTTCACACACACACACAGACACAGACATATATATATATATATATATATATATATATATATATAAATAAATAAATGAAAAAAAAAACAATTGGAAAAACTATTCGCAGATGACGTGCTTCGTCTTTTGAGGGACATTGTCAAGGAAAATTTTGTTCTTTCCCAGATACTCAATATGAAAATAATTTATATATATATATATATATATATATATATATATATGCACGTGCGCATGCACCCCCACACACCCATATATATATATATATATATATATATATATATATATATATATATATATATATATATATATATATCAAGAACAGTACTGGACAGAGTAGGAAAAATTTACTTGGGACGCGTTTCGTCAGCAGGACTTCATCATACTAATTTTGTTTTTTTGGTTGGACTACTCGTACGTACACAAGAGGGTTGCTACGAATTTTAGATTTTTTTCAGCCTAATTTATTTAGCGCCATTTTCCTTTTCTTTTCACAGTGATATTAGAAGATCTACCAGGAATAGTGAAATTCTATAAAAGTCTAGGCGCAAATTTACTGTAGATGACTTTGCGATTATGTCACTCTTTAGTCATTTATATTGTAGTGAATCATGTTTTTCCTTGTATCATGCGCTCATTTTTTGTCAAAGTTGTGGTCAGTCTCGTATCGAAGAATGGCTAAATCTCCTAAAAACGCATCCAACACAATCAAAGATAAAATCTCTCTCTACCAACATATAAAAATATAAATAAAAAAAAAACATGTGTTCTCCTCACCAGTCAATGCTACTTCATATTCCATATAAATTGTTACAATGAAAATATTAGAATACCAACGGGATCGCATCTCAGTGGACTCATGGCGTATATCTTCTCAGAATTTCTCGAGTCCGGTCCTTTCCAAAACATTTTGCCGGTAAAATGAACATACTTCCATTACACTGATGATGTTCTGTCTATATATTCTCGTGATACTGGTCTATCTGACCTAGTAAATCGACAAAATATATTCGAACACACACTAGAATTTACATACTAAATGGAAGAACACAATTCCTTATCGTTCCTAGATATTAAGCTACACAATATTAACAACTGTTTAAATCCCAGTGTCCACCAGAAATCAACAAAAAAATAAAAAAACAACCTAATAAATTTCTATTCCCATCTAAACAACAACATAAAATCCAGCACAATAATCGGATTCTATGAGCTCTAAGAATATGCAGCTCGGATTATATACACGAAAAGAAAAATATATTGAAAACACTTTCAAAATTAACCGGCCCATAAAATATTCAAACAAAAAAAAGAAAAAAAAACGGATGTTCCTGAGAAAACCAATGAATAAAAGAAAATATTATCCTGAATACTAACTCTATCAGCTCTACAATCGAAAAGAATCAATCTAAATCAACCTAAAATCTGTTACTACTCCACCCAAAACAATAAAAAACTTAGTCAATACTAAATAAATCAATGTTAAAACATGAAGGAGCAGTTTACTCCATCGTTTTTAATATTTGTTACAAAAAATACATAAGAAAAACCACAAGAAATCTAAATTAAATATTATATCAACACAAAAGGGACATTTTACAAAATAATACATCAAATACATTAGTTTCCCACCATAATGAGTCTGAACATAAAAAAATGCTACCATGATCAAAGGAGAAAATAAACACAAATCATTTGTTTATAGTAGTGAAGGCCATTTCAGAACCAACCAGCCGAATAGAGAGAACTGGTTAACAGTATAGCACCAGGTCCCCCAACCCCTCTCTACAGGTTTTGAATTCTGAGTTGTCCTACTCCTAGACTCTTCGCCACTCAAGGCTACAGAACCCAGTCTGTCCTGATATTTAACCATAGCCGGGGAGAGAAGAATTAGATTCATAGCTATCCCAAGTTTATTAGCACCTAATTGAATGTAACTAACTCTAACTCGTCTCTCCGATTCCTCAAATCTAGCCCCAATCCATTCCTCCACTGTATATATCTTGAGATAAAGTGTGTCTTATACTTACGTGTGTCTTTTATGCTACCAAATCTGGAACTGAAATTATCGTAGTCCAAAAGAAAGTCACTTTAATTTGAGTTTTTAATGATAAATGACATTAAATACACTAATAAGAAAAATCTAGGATACAAGATTGCTAACTGCGACAAAACTACCAGGGCAATTAAAATAGTCATCATAAATAGCCTGGCACAAGGCCAAAATTTTGATGCACCCAGAGAAAATCGAACAGACTAGAGTAATAGTTTGTGAGACTACATAACTAATAAATCCCTTCTACTTAAGACGCCCCTGTTTATCAGTGAATTACTTTAAACTGAAGTTTAGCTGAATTTGATGCAAAAAATTAAAAATAAAACATATGTTAGAGGATATCCCATTGGCAGTGTTCGTGGCATCTTGAGAGTCTGGCGAAAAGACACCAGGAAAGCGGACGGCTAATTAAAACTGACTGCTGAATAACAAAAGCCGTTTATATCTGGACGTCAGCAGAACTAGTTGAGTGATTCATTTGGTCTGTACAGGCAGATCGAAGTCTTCCCCGTAAAGCGATATAGTATTAGGTAAAAACCATAAAAAAAAATCTGGCTGGTACTCACGTGAAAAGGTTAGGCAACTTTCCCCCCCAATAAACTATCCTTTCTCGCTCCATTATTTCTTCGTTCTCCAAAATTCTTGATTCCAGATTATCGCAAAGAATAAACTGAGAGTTATATCTACAGAACTTGTTACAAGAGCAAATGGCATACAAGACAAACGTACTAACACCATGCTTACAGTTGGCTTCATCTTCATAAAACTTGATATCATACGGTGCTAACTGGTAGTGCTTGAAGCCAGATCACTGTCATATTAAGAAAACCGAATTTCATCGTAGTCATACCCTCATCCAAATGATCAGTATATGACTACTTCAAGCAATGATGTGCAGAACTTTTGAAAAAATAGCTGTCTTTCAATTACCCAACTTATTGTGTAATTTTCCGTTTAACAAAACGTAACAAACGGACATTCATGATAGAAAATAAAATTGTGATTACTGTCTCTTTCGGCATTTTACAGCTGAGAAGATAATATGCAATTTCTGCAAAACTTGGAATCACGAAGTTATGTTTAAATTTTTCTCATTTTCTATTACACTTCTATACATACACATACATGTATATTTATTTTAATTCGTCATTTTTATTATTTCAAACATTTTTCTAATGGATACCCGTATCTGAAACAGACGTCAAGGTTTTTCTTTATTTTAAACAGTGTGTTTAACATTTAACGGACAGTACAGCCATGAAAAGTTAATAGAGAAAATGTTCCGCAGAACTCCGACCACAGCAAATTTCCATGTGAGGGAAATTATGTGCTTTATGGAACAACATGAGTCATAGTTTACAAGTAATCGTGATCGACAGTGTGAGTGTACTGATCTTGTTCAAAACAGTGATTACGCCAGATTATGTCCTTTCTTCAGAAATCTGTAATTAAGGTTCGCTAAGCATAGGTTTTATGAATGTAAACAAACATAAGTATACCGGAGTATGCGTTGTCAACAACGATTTCTTAGCAGCCATGATAGATGGCTTTGCTTGGGAAACGATTCTTCGATCATTACAAACGTATATATATATATATATATATATATATATATATATATATATATATATATATATATATATAAGTGAACATAGAAGTCACTTTTATATTTACACACGCTCTATCTCTGATATTAAGCACTTCATCCCATATAGTACATCTTAAGACTATATTTCTTTATATATATATATATATATATATATTAAAATAATAGGAAAGAACAATAAGATTTATAATTCAGAGTTCTTAGCATTTATATTTATTTTTAAAAAAGGTGCTCGATAGAACAGTAGAGCATAATATTATAATTGTTTTCGCCGACTTGATATCTACAATATATTAGATACATGAGTTTTCTAAATATTTTAAAATCTAACATTCCTAAAATAAAAAAGTCGGATTTTCCTTAACCCTAACATCTCAAAATACCAGATTTGCCTGGACTTATAAATTAAGTAAACCAATTTCTAAAAAGTTATTCTTAACATCACAGGATAATGGAACGGAACTTCGTGTTCTAAGTTTAATTCTTATGATTGAAGTTGAAATGAAATTTCAGATTTGAAACACGAGAATTTCGGAGTTGCGTTGATAATATATTTTTATTTATATTTTTTATAAAACAATAATATATATTTTTATATATATATATATAAATATATATATATATATATATATATATATATATATATATATATATATATATATATATATATATATATATAAATTTGATTGAAAATAAACGAGTTATTCGCTGAAGATATTGTGATCTATTATGTTTTCCCTGAAGAATTTGAACTTAAATTGTGTTACGTATTTAGAAAGCTTTCCGCTTTAATAAGTCATTATCGAGTTATATTTTCGTGTTTATAGGGCTGTGTCTGCATGCTCATTATGTTCTCTTTGATAGTTTTCGAGTGTCGCATCTTCATGCGCCAATGGCCTTCAAATATCATATTTTCACGCATCAGTATTTGGAGATGTGCCTTTTTTATTAATTTTCAAAATTGGTTTCTGAATATATTTATTATATTTGTTTTAAATTGTATAACATTTTATTTATATTGAGCTGTCTGTTTCCTACGGTAAATATTACGTCGTTTCGTATATTTGTGTTATTGATAAGGATTTGTGGGATATTTTGAGTTAGTTAGAAGCGGAAAAAAATTAAAATATTAAACAAAGAAGTTTCGTTGGTTTTCAAAGATATATGAATGAAGAATTGCTTCTCAAATACATCTGACATCCATACAAAAGTGTCTGGGGAAAAGAACCACGTAAATGCCATGTTAAATACAAGACTTAAACGTCTATTGGGATTCGTTCACTCCACACTACAAGCTGATCTCCTATATGATACATTGCTTAAGAAGATGGAATTATTATAGATACCTTGTACTGAACCTGTACTCCTGACTTGATGTAACTTCATAAGAGTCAGTTAAGACCAAAAATGAAGTAATTACTAAAAAAAAAATCTCAGCTGGAACTGCCCAATCTTCTGTTCCCAGACTTGACAGCGTTCAAAAGCCTTTTGGCTGATGATTTCCGCTTTTCTGATACTTTTGTCAAAAGTCTGTTGCTACTCTATCGATATTTCCATTCCAAATGTTCAGAATAGCTGTATTGTTAAGTCCACCATTTAAGGCATTTACGAATAGGACGAGCCTTGACACGTACACAGAATCAAATCAAATTTGACCGCTTCGTATTCCATTGGTAAGAAGAAAGTTCTACACAGACAGTTTTTTTCCTGTGAGCTGTTAGTATTTAGAACGGATTCCTAAGAGAATGATCCCACACTCTCATATTGACCTCATCAACCAATGATCAACTGCTATCTATGCTCTATTTCGGTGTTTTAACAATCTTTTTACCCTTCTGGTACCCTTCAACTAGTTTTAAGATCTCAAGTAACCATTGCATATAAATTCCATAAGAACCCATATTGGCATTTTTGAATACATTGTCTATGATTATTATAATTCTAAGTAATATAATATAATAGGGGTTACTGCAGAATAATGGATAGTGCCTCGGATTGAGGAAGCAGAGATCCGAGTTTAAATTCCAGTGGAATCCATTACATTCACTTACGCGCGAATACCCTTCGGAAAGGTATGAATCGTCTTCTACCCCCCTTCTAATACCCTCTGAATTAATCCTCTTCTACTGGGTGAATAGCAGGACAAAATGGGTTCTATAATCTTGGGTGGCAACTGGTCTACCGCAGAAAGAAATGGCAACCTACTGCGGGGGAAAATCTGTGTCGTCAGTCATGTATCGAAAGATACATGATGACAAATAACTGACTGAATGTGATTAACAGGAACAATAGAACCGACATTAACAAAATAAATAAGTAATAATAAATCGTTATTTTCATAATTATAAATATATAATGTATGATTTAAGCATAATGCTATAATAATGTTTTCTTTCGTTGAATAGAATCGTTTTCATATATCTTTCTCCAAGTCTTTATTTTTGAATTTCAATCACGTCTCTGTCTGTTGGCAACCTATCTAGGAGAAGGAAAACTCTAAACAACAAGTCTGAACTCCAGGTGTTAATCATGCAGTGGAATGAATGTCTGCTGCGTTATGAGGTCGCAAACGACCCCCCTTACAGGCTTCGGAAGACGGTCTGTAAAAGACTGTTACCTAATGCAGTGGGCAACTTTGAACTTTTGGGCCCGTGCGTCACTCGTGGGAACAATATGAGAACTAAAAATCAAACCAAAAAGTCTGTTAATTACCCACAGGACAGAACGGGCTCTATAGCTGTATCGAAAGATACATGACGGCCTAAGCGTGTATCGCGCATGACATGTAACTCTACTGAAGTTATATAATACGTTGAGCCCTTTATTATGATAACCAAGGCTTTTCCAACAATATATCGTACGTGTATAGTAATATTATGAATATAGAAAAATATTCAAAATACTATTTAATACTGTTTCTCCCCTGCGATTCTTTGCAGAACCCTGCCGATTGTGAATCACTACTCTATAACCTCATAATCTGTACTTGCTTCTCTTAAGTACAGCCTCTTACTGTAACCCTCTCTTCTGAATGATTTTTGTGTCTTATGCCGAGTGAAAATTTCGTTAAAATATAAATCAAAATGAGAAAGAAAAAACCTTCTTAATAATTAAACTCTTTTATCTTTTTTACAACATTTAATCTAGAATTATTGCTTTAATTGACAAGAACACGTGAGGGAAAATACATCTTAGAATAGAAACGTTCGTCTGCCCTTGCTGGATAAGTACACATGCACCTGAAAAAATAGCGAACGAACAACGCACAAAGGCAGCGATTACAGCCTAAAAATATGCATCCACATCGTTCACAACAGACAACTTGGAAACGCATGGCAAAAAATATATGTCACGACAATCCGTAACGTATCCAGACATAAAATACAAAACCTCATATCCACCTTCACAACCATAAAGCCACCAACGATGCTCCTTTAAGCTGAAGATGGCGAATTCAATTATATTTACGTGTTATTGTCGCGGCAAGTGGTAACAAACAGTTGTCATTATATTTGAGCGTAATTAAATATTTGCCAACTGCTTTCGCTGCTGACGGAAGGGCGCCATTGCTATGAATAGAAAGATCACGTGGTACAAAAATGGCGACTCGAAAAAAATGTCCAAGATGAACATAAAATTGAAGGAACAGATACAAAATTGAATGAAAATAGAGAAAACGTAAGGCAATAAAAACAGTAAGAGGGAGGGACGAAAAACAATTTAGAATCAAATAAGACAGGGAATTGGAAGTAAAAAGTCAAATTTAATGAAAAATACAAAAAAAAGTGTTACCTGTTCTGGACACAGACAAACAAGAGAATAAAAAAGAAAAAAGCTGAGAAAGAATTTTTTTAAAAAGTGTAAAAATCAGGCAGAAAAGAGAAGTGCATGAAAAGGGGAGAGACACAAGCCGTTAATGTTAAACAAGGATCAAGAAGTCGACGTTTCTTGTTTACGATATTTGCGCCACATAACATCGTTGTAACCTGTTTTTTTTCCCGTCGAACGATAGGATTTGGGTAAGATATCCGGAAGAAATGCATAACCCACCCACCGAGATTTAATAAATGAATGGAACAACAGGATTTAGAGAGATAACAAAAAGTCAATATTTATTAAGAGCTACAAAAGACAGAACACTGTAGAGAGATATGATCGCCAACATCCTGAACAGACATGACACATGATTTACTTTCTGCTGTATGAAGGCTGCCGAATGGTAAATGTTCCTGAAAGCATGAGGCTTAAGCATTTTGTTAAAATCCAATGATTTTTTTAATGGCTAGAAAGTCTGTCTCGCTAGGTCAATTACTGCAAAGTAGTGAGTTCGTACCTTACCTGGTGCTGCCCACTTTCAGCCTTGTGGCACATCTATGTTTTAGAAAATCGTTTTAGGCACCAAGACCTAGTGTAATGTTTAGCGAACTTGTCTCGGTAGAATGATTATAACTGGGTAGTGAGTTCGATCCTCACTAGATGACCAAATTTCGGCCTCGAACCATTTCTAAGTTACGCTTAGAAAATAAAAAAAATCCTATGATTTTTAAAAGATATTAAACAAAATCAAGTATCAAAATCTCATCAAAGTATTATTTTAATTATATTTCATATTTTCCATTTATTTCATCAGAAACTCAAAATGTGGAAAACGTAAATACTCAACGCTTCAAATACATCGGCGTATGGATCCTTTATGACAAATTTAGATACGGAAATTGAACCATAAATAGACCGCGCATGAGGTACTTTCATCCAACAACGCAAATTGCTAAAAAGCCACGAATTAATCTGAAAACTTTCGCCATGTTCTTAAATAGCCTCATCAGATTGAAGATTTCATTGGATGCCATGTCTGGCGCCAAACCTGTTCAGAAATATCTCAAATGTCAGTTGTATAGAACCATTTTATCAGATCAATGTTTAACAGTGGCTTTTAAAATGTGAAGCCTGTGTGTTTTGGTGAAGACAGTTCTTAAAAATTTCCGAACTGGCACAACATAATCACACAAAAACACTTGAGAACTATCAACAGACCCAACAACTAAGATTGAATAGCAGTTTAAACTCCAAGAGAAAATAATGACATATTCAAGATGTTGTCATCCAACACAACTAAAAGGGTGGGAAGACAGACCCCATCAATACTGGAAAGAGCGATAACAGTTTTTGCACCAGAGAAAAATATTTTCCTGAAAAATTGCTTCAAGAGAAAGAATTTATAAATTCACCGGATAGCAGTACTGGCAGTTTGATCAAGAAATGCGAAATGTTTTCTTATATGGAAACGTCAAATATTACCGTTAGTATTACCATTCAGAAATGTTCGTTTTACTGGAAAATAGATAGTAATTTATTTACATATATAGATACGAAAAATTAGACTATATCAATACCGGTAGATTGTCTAGTGTTTTGTGGTTACCTTTTTGAGATCGTTCTAATTGTCTCGTGTTAATTCTTCTGCAGAGGACTTGTCGAATTGCTCAGCTTGTGAGAAACCTATACAATGTTGGCATAGTTAAGCACCATGGGTGCAGAGAAACAGCTTTAGAATGTAACAGAGTTTTAAATAGATTCAGTAAAACGCAGAAAGCACTACTAATCCGGCCTAGTATCAGTGTGCTTATAATAATCTTATGTTTATAATAAACAGTAAAGAAATGTTAATATCAATCAGAGATGATATTTACAGTTAGGATTTTTTTATATATATATATATATATATATATATATATATATATATATATATATATATATAAATTCGAAGAGAATAGAATCCAGGTAGAACTGAATGTCCAAGGCAGAGTAAGAATATAAAATAAAAGGGGCTCAAACTCTAATATTCCATGGTTATAATTTATTACATTGGAATCGTAATCACGATCCAAATCATCAAACCAATAAATTAAAAAAGCTTTTTGAATTTGTAGATCTGGTGATTTGGATCGTGATTACGATTCCATTGTAAGAAATTATAACAATGGAATATTAGTAACTCGGGGCATTTATATTTTACACACACACACACACACACACACACACACACACACACACACACACACACACATACACATATATATATATATATATATATATATATATATATATATATATATATATATATATATATATATAGTGGATTCTCCTGTCGTATTCGACGTATAAGGGTCAAGCAGCTCAGTTCCTACGAACCGACAGCCCAGACACCAACACATATTTGATTATAGTGGTGAAAGCTTTGTGGAGAATTAACCATATTTTTACAAGGGCTGAATGCAGAGATCTTGTGCTGTACGCACCACAATGTCCCCAAACGACCCAACGCAGGTTTTGAATTCAGAGTTATCCATCCCCTAGACCATTTGTCATCCAAGGCTATAGAAACAAGACTATTTTGCTATTTACCCATAGCAGGAGGGAGAAGAAGAGGAATAATTCCTTTCTCAAGGGCTATTAGCAAGTAAGTGAACGCAATGGATTCGACTGGAATTCGAAATCGGCTCTCCGATTCTCAATCGAGCCGCTATCCACATAAAATATATATATATATATATATATATATATATATATATATATATATATATATAAAAGTGAACTTTGATGTCAACACTCAGTGGCGACAGGCTGTTATATGCTAGGACATCACGTCTAGCATGAAACAGCCTGTTGCCTCTGAGTGTTTGCTTCAATGTTCACTTTTAAATCTAAATTTACATACGCTCTATCTCTGATATTGAGCACTTTATCCCATAAATATATCATATTTTAAAACTATATTTTTGTGTGTATATATATATATATATATATATATTTAAGTTACCCCAATATAAAGCATGCTTAAGAGAAATATGAAAGTAACACCTCCCTATACTCTACCTTGTCTCGTTAACTACAACTATCACCCTCCCTGTTGAATTACAAAAATTACACTACCCATTAATTTCTAAACCCATTTTTCCTTTCATTTCGTTGTTGGAATTGTTACCTGATGATCCGGAGTCCTTTAAAAAGGATTTTGGTGAAATAAATTATTGTAATGGTACCTTAAAGCGGTCTGTTTTTTCATTTTATATATATATATATATATATATATATATATATATATATATATATATATATATATATATATGAGTGAGTTTTCTTTATATAATTTCTCATGTGTTCTTATATTTTTCCTTTAAATATATAAATTATATAACAAATTGTCTAAATGTTTTCCATGTGATTCTGATTATACTTTTCCCCATTGTCATGGATGAATTTTATTTTACTTTTTACTAATTATATATCTTTTATGCATGTATATAGACATACGAACTTTATGTTTTCCAAGTAAGGAAACTTGATTAAAGAAGGATTGCTGCGCAAATACACAATGCATCCGGCAACAAGTCTTCTCATCGGGAGATTGGCGGATTGGAGAAGCGTGGAACCACCTTTTAATTGCTGCTGTTGCCAGTCCCCATCCCCTGACCCGGGGTGGTAGCACCTGTTAGGTTCCCAGCTATGGGCAAATAGCGCCTACCAGGGATGACCAAGCTCTTTAGTGTTATAGAACACGACTGGTTTATGAGATGGAAAACTCTTACACCAAAAAATCTGAGGTCTATTGTCTGCTTTGTCTGTGGCATTTATTTCCACCGACTGAGTGTATCAAGAGTTCCGAAAAGTGTGGCTGGTTCTGCAGAAGCCCTGACCACTTTAATCCAATCACTTGTGTGGGTTTTCTGGCGATTTATCTTGATTCCTTCATTCTTATCCACACAGTTCACTTGCAAGGTCCTCTGGTGAGAAAGTGAAAGCGAAGGGGTCAGTTAAAGGATATTACAGGAAGGCTGCAGCTGGGGCTCTACAGAATGGCAGACCGATGGGTGATGGCCGTTCTTTCACAAACCCAGAAGCAATTATGATGTCCTCCATCGGTGACAAAGTAGCCCACTTTAGGATCTGCACTGCTGTCCCTATTATGGAGAGGGCCATAAACATTGCTTGCTGACAGAGATTGGAAGCCCGCTGTAGCTGTCTGTTTATCCAATAACGCAGTCGAAATAGCAAGAAAGATCAAAAGAAATATAAAAAGAATTTTCATTTTGGTTTCTGGAATGTTCGCACTCTCCAGGACAATGATTCTGCACCAGTGCATAAAACAACTCTTGTGTCACTCGAGTTGAAGACGTATAACATCGACATCGCGGCCATTATTGAAACACGTCTGGCTGGCAATTCTCAGCTTAGGGAAGAAAAATGTGTATCTGTGTTTTTATGAGCTGGCAAGAGTGAGAAAGAGTCACGCCAATCTGATGTTGATTTCCCCTTCAAGTCAGACCTTGCTAGCTCACTGCCTTCCTTACCTAAATGTGTATCTGATCGTAGAATGGCATTAACCCTGAGTCTGAAGTGGAACACCCTGTGACGATGGTTAGCTGCTACTCGCCAAACTTAGCTTGTTCAGAACAAGAAAAAGACGATTTTTACAATCTACTTAGGGATGTCATCTCAAAGTCCAATCGTGGCCTGATGATTGTATTTAGCATGAAACAGACTGTCGCCTCTAAGTGTGGACTTTTACGTTCACTTTTATAATTACACACACTCTATCTCTTAAAACTATATATATATATATATATATATAGATATATATATATGTGTGTGTGTGTGTGTGTGTGTGTGTGTGTGTGTGTGTGTGTGTGTGTGCAATATTGATGCGTGCGTGAGGTGTATGGATATAAATACTGTGAGAAATCCTTTTTAAATTAGATATCGCCTGAACTAAATTGATTGTTTGACTTGTATCAACCTTTTGCAGGTTATTTAAAGCCATAAAACTTTTTTAGATTGTAAAAATATTTTGTAGGTAATATGATTTACTGATAAAAGATACACTAATTAGCAAATAACTAGAAGAAGTGGATCCGTATATTTCCCAAAGGCTATGTGTTCCTATGAGAATATATGGAACTAGATTGAAATTAAAACTCGGTTCTTAGATTTCCAATTCCGAACAGTTATCTATAACACTTCCCGGACATACAACCTTTCAGCGCCTGATATTCCTAAACGATCTGCCATCTAGGTACTGGACAGGCTCGATGTTGCTTAACTTAGATGATCGTACGAGAAATGGTGTTTCAACATGATACGGGTGTAAGCCTCGCAGGCACTAAAGACACCTTCCCTGAGACAGATGTATCTAAGGAATGAAATAAGCATGAAGCGACGTGACATTTTCTAAAATGATCGTTTGTCTGTAGAAATGGTAATTGTGTTTTGCGACAATTTTAAAGAGTGAAGACATTCGCCGCCGACATAATGTAGATTTCAAATTTTGTAAAAGTAAAACATTATTAAAGAGAGAGAGAGAGAGAGAGAGAGAGAAAGTACAAGATGTAAGAATTATATCGATTGACATTGCGTTTAATGTTTTGAGAATCAATGATGTCTAGAAAGCAAGAAGAGAGTAGTGAGTTTCACATGCGAGAAATTCGAGAGAAGAAACTGTTAGCATAGAACTAATGTTTTTATCTAGCAATTCCATTTACAAAATTATGATATATATATCTACCAATTTAGTACTGCGTACAATCTTAAATGCGTAAAATGGAAGTACAAAAGAGGAAAAATCATGAGAACAAGTGCATGAAAATATTTATAAAAATGTCATATGGAAGCTACGTCACGGCGGTTGATAACTAAAGCCAACATTACTGACAATGACTTCAGGAAGAGTAATTTACAATATTATCAAACTTACCTAATATTGCGTTCATATCAGCCAAAACATTTTAAAATATCAACTAATTATATAGAGCACAATTTATGATTACAATATATAGACCGTCTAAGCGGAATCCACTTTGTATAGATATAGATATACGAATAACCTGGGCAAGAAAGATATTAATAGAACAAGAGACTGATATATAGATTGATAAATACGTATATATGAACAGGTTAATTGAAAGCGACAATGAAATACATTTTTTGTATATTTATGTAACTTTTTTCTTCATAACATCGCCGATTATGTGTCTTTTACTGTTTTGGGTAACATTTGAATCTTCATTATTCACCCTTTGCAATGTTTCTGCTAAACTGATTCGCTAATGTTTGCATCGAATCGAAACGCCAAAAATATTTATTAAACTTCTCAGTGTTTGACAATATATTACAAAAATGACAGCACTGGAGAATATCGGACCATGTATACATTATGAGAAGCGTTTTAAATAAGCTTGTTAACAATAACCTACCTATTTAAATATGGTTTTGCAGTGAAGGAGAAATGAAGAGAATTTTCTATTTTATTTGGCATGATTATACTAAATGTGTAGCGGAGTCACTAAGCTACAATCATATGGTTCTCCGACAATACATATTGCATATCAATTAATTTAGCTTAGTCATTTCAGAAGAATGATATTCCACACGAATTGACGCAAATGTTGTAAATACGTGCGTTCCATATTTCGACAGAAGTCCCAAATTTATTTCTGAAAGATAAAACAATAAACGAAACATTTTGTATGCGACAGTGTTCTAAACAGGAAACTTAGTTTTTGGCGGTAACACAATCGAGTTTGCTGACATCGATGCCTTTGCAAAGAGACCGCTGAAAATGACTGTACTAAAAACTGGAAGAATTAGTAGATTTCCCTTGGAAGGCAAATCTAATAGAGATATTTAAAGCAAGTGAAAACATTCAAACAACCAGACCAGTGTATCAGGGTCAATTCCACCAATTTATATTTTAGGTCTATCCATTATAATTTTTGGCATAACTTTGTAAAAATTAATTTAATCTTACGTTTATTGGACATATAATTATATATTTTTAGTCTTCATACCAATTAGAAGTTTCATATTTCCGAAACATTTTTAACAATAGCGAGTCTTAGTAGCAATTCTCAGCATTCTATGTTAATCAAGAATACATATTTTAGACCATAGACATAGATTTATATTCAAATAGCATATATTGCTCAGGTAACTGGGTAACATTACTATCGTGATCATAAGAAGCTATCATAAGAAGTAAATATCTTTTATGTATTATCGAATTTTAAGTTTATCGCGGTTTGATCAAGATCGGATGATATATATCAGATATCTTCGAGCTCACATTATATTGTCTTATTTGTTTCGACAATTAGCAGATAGCTCACTAATTATAGATATTGATAACAATAATACGCTTATTTACATTATTCGGGCTGCTTTCCTAATCTTTATTGCCATGTTCACGACATTTCGGCCGTTATAAGATCCGGCCCTTTTCAGGTAATGTAAATAATGTAAATACCTCATCACAGAGATACAGACAGATATAATACGCTTATTGTTTGTTTTTTGGGGGTTTTTTCCCTGCAATATACATGTCTTTTTTTCTTCTGGCAGAGTTATCTTTCTTGTACGAGAACTAACACAAAACAATAAAAATTGTGAACCGGTTTCAAGATATGTACGTATCCAGGTGCCTAGAAAACTCTATCAAATATAAAAGATACGAAAAGAATCGTGAAACAATGTATTTAACGATATAGACATTACAACAAACTTAATAAAAAGAAAAAGTTAGTGACATATATATATATGTAGCAAATATCAAACAAGTTACTGCAGATTTTATAATAATAAGTTACTCGGGAAGTAGGACAGCAAGAAACACCTGCAAGAAGTAAATGTCCTATCAGGATTTATTATCAGTGGGCATAGTTTAACAACATAAAATATTGAGTTTTACTCCGTATTGATTCAACCAGTTATGTGCCATGCGCGATACACACTTAGGTGATTATGCATCTTTCGATACATGACTGACGAGGCAGATTTTTCCTGCAGATTGCTATTTCGTTCTGCGACAGACCAGCTGCCATCCAAGGCTATAGAATCCTGTCTGTGCTATACTGTTGGAGAAGAAGTGGATTCATGCCTTTCCCAAGGGTATATTTAATATTGCACGTGCTAATGCACGTAAGTGAATGTAATGGATTCGACTGGAAATCGAACTCGGCTCTCCCAATCCTCAATCTGAGTCGATATACATTACTCCACCGTGCCTTCTCCCGTATTGATTATAGTCTTAGAAAGAACACTTCAGAAAATAAAGTCGGGAGAAAGTACAAATTATCAATTGTGACAATGCAGAATGTATGGCCGTTTGCAAGAGCAATACTGCTTGATATAAACTCGATGCTGGATAATTTAAATTCAAGGAAACACAGAAAACTATCTATCGGTGAAGTTATATAACAGACGCCGGCAGATGTGATACAGAAATCGAAAATTGCATTCAAGTAGCGGAAGGTGTCTCTCCAAAAACGAAAAAAAAAATTCTCTGAAACAAAATACAGTAGAATTCCTCATATCCGGAAACCCACATATCTGGAATCTCTCATATCCGGAATCCCGAGTATCCGGACATGATTTTGATGTGTATATTTGAACTATTTGGGAGATATGGAATTGATTTGAAATTTATGTTTTTCATGAAATTTATTTGGATAATTGCTTATGCTTATTTCCCCCTAATGGCTTGTATTGGGGCAAAAGATGATGGGAATAAGACGAAAGGATGACAATGAGACGCATCTGTAACAAGATTGCAACAAGATGCATGATGTTGATGAAACCTGGACTGAAACTGAAAAAGGTATTGAAAAGTTTGTCAGTTTTATGGAAAGAATGCTAACATGCAGCTATGACGATTGCAAAAGCTCTAATTAAGTAGTGGTATTCGTTTAAAAAATTTCAAGAACAAAAGCAAAACAAAATGCAGAAAAAGTTGAGAATGACTTTAGAAGAGAAAGAATCATTATGCAACAGCGATTAAAAAATCCTCGTTACATTATTTGTTTTGCATACGTGGCATACTTAATTTAATGGATGTTCTTTAACATTACATAATTTATTTCTTTTTTCCTTCAAATCAAATCCGTTATATTTCACTCACCATTAGCTGATTTTGTTTACTATAAAATATTGAAAATAAATGTTAAATCTGATTTCACTTCTTTTATTTTAATCTAAATATAACACCTCATATCCGGACTTTGTAACCAATTCCTCATATCCGGAAGGACTTCTTAGTCCGGTTGTCAGGGATTCTACTGTATTTCGTTACAAACATTTAAAAGTGTGCCGTAGTGATGTGTAACCTCAATCTTCATATATGATAGAGAATGTTGGACAGTTTCTCTCAAATTAAAGAGAGACTAGAAATCAGAGGTGTGGTTCTACAGAAGGATGTTGAGAATAGCATAGAAGGAAGAGGTGAATAATGAGGATATTTATTTTTTACGAAAATGGAAAAAAATAAGATTTTTTTGTTTCAGATCATAAAACGATACTTGAAATTTCTATGATGCATGATGGAGAAACTAGGCTTGCTAAATTTGACACACGGATATATTGTCGACTGATTATAATCGAATAAACATTAATTAGAATTACAATTGAAAGGAAATTTTGGAGGACATGATCGCTCACCCTCTGAAGGAACATTGTATATAAATGATGAAGCGTAATGAATTTTTGGTTGAAAGAATAAAAGTCTTTTAATTATATCAAATGTCAAATTTATTCCGGAAAATAATCAGCTATAATGAAAATCTTTTTTGCTTCCATCTTGCAAATCATTGTTGATTCTTGGCTAAAGGAATCCCGATAATTGAATTGATATCTTCTTTGCACTCAAAGGATTTGTCACGAAAAAATGTTGTAAAAATTTGATTAACTGGAACTCTAAATACAAGAAATAAATACGCTGAATAAGAAGCATGCGATAAAAAAAATATTAACGGTATGATTTCATCATAGGAATGTATTTTATGAAGTGTTGATTTACATAGTAATGCTGAATAATGTCCCTTTTTTATCTAAATGATGCCTCAAATTTTCACCCTTCGGTCGTTTTTGGCAATTAAGATATACTCATGTGGTAATGGTAATATTAGTCGTTTCCTTTTAAGGAAATATTTGGTTTTATTGACCGAGCAGTCATTGCAACCTTCGTTTGCAACTTATAAACACTTTTAAGACCTTGAAAAAGTTCTCGCTGATTTTTCATGAAAAGTAATATTTTATTTACAAAATTTAGTAAGAAATATGTCACGGAAAGTATTGTCAATCGCTAGCGACTACTTTTTCGAACTTTCTGGCAGCATTTGAATTCCACGTCGGAAAAATAACACGTCTTTTGAGGAGAACTACGAGTCGACCCATTTTTTTGGCATCTTCAAAAGACTAAAAATGCTCCTCAGCTAGACTATGTGCCATCGATCGGAAGAAGAGATAATCGGACGGGACAATGTCTGGTAGATCTGGCGTGTTGGAAAGGACTTCCCATTTAAGCGTTTCCAAGTAGGTTTTCACTCGTTTTGCAACCATGTCGCATAGATTTGTTATGTTGTAAAATCACTTTGCGTGTCTCCGCTCATATAGCGGCCGTTTTTTCTTCAATACTCGTCTGAAACACATCAATTTTAGTCGATAGCAATCTCCCGTGAGGTTTTCGGTCTGTTTGAGCAGATCAAAGTAAACTACACCCAGCTGATCCCACCACATGCAGAGCAGAAGCTTCGAATCATGTATATACAGCTTTGCCGTTGATGTCGATACACGAGCGAGCTTACCCCACGATATTTTACGCTTAGGGTTATCGTAGTGTATCCATTTTTAATCGCTGATACGAGGCAAAAAACCTTATTTTTCTGCCTTTGAAGCAGCTGTTCACACGTGACAAGAGGCCGTTCGACGTCTCTCGTCTTCAACTCGTACGACACCCAATGTCCTTGCTTTTGAATCATTCCTAATGCTTTCAAATGTTCGAAATTGTTGTGTAATCAACTCCTCATGATTCTGCAATTTCACCTTGCGCCTGGCATGAGTCTTCATGAAATTTCTCCAATTCTTTGTCTTAAAAATTGTTCGGTGCGCCACAGCGTTCTTTATCTTCAACATAATATTATTATTTTTGAAGCGTCTAAACCAATCTCTGCAAATTGTTTCCGACAGAGCATGGTTGTCGTAAGTCTCAATAAGAATTCTCAGTGCTTCGGCTGCAGATTTCTTTTAAATTATGTAGTGCAGTAAAAATTCACGCAAATACACTTTCTTTGGCACGCAATCCGACATGTTTAACACCATGAAAAACTAAGTGTTTAGATTTCGGTGAAATGATATACACTGAATTTCAAGTTTTCTCATAGTCCATCCTTATAGATGTGTTACCATCTGAAACGACACGAACGCAGTTCTGGTAACGTCATCTGTTGGAAAACAACAAGAACTTATTCAAAGGGCTTATCTATTGAATATTTTTTCAGGAAAATATTTTTGTCATGATGAGTAACTGTTATTGCTCTTTCCATTATTAATGAGTGTTTCCTACCTAACCTTTTGTTTGAAGTAGTATGGAATAACAAAATATGCATGTCATTATTTTCTATTCGAGTTACCTGTGCTATTTATTTCAGTTGTTGCTGCTCAAATAAAGTCCTCAAGTAACGCAGCTTTTGTTATTTTTTACAGTTTTTGTGATTTTGTAGCCTCATTCTACGTGGCTCGAAAGGATTATACCCGTTAAGACGTACGTGTTGGCAATAGCCGATATATTCAGTTTTTATACCAACCTGTTGGATAACAGCTTTAGGTATGAATATATCACCGGTCTCTTATTTAAAATTTTAAATTATTTCAACAAGCAAAATAAAAAAGAAATGGCTAATCTCTGGGAATTTCAGATTGTTAATAATCCAGGTTATAATCTTAAGGTAAAGATTTAATATAATAATGTATTGAATGTGGTTTTTCCTGTTTGAAAATAATTTCCGAATAAATTTATATTTATTTTTATTTAAGATTCCAATTTTAAAACTGAACAATATAACGCACGACAAGCAATTCCATATGCAAAGTAAAATTTCCTGTGAATCAAGATGATAATGTTTAAACATTCCTACACATCTAACTCCCCGCTAGCCAAAAAAAAAAAAAGTAAAAAAAGACCTAACTAGTCTGCTTAGATGCCCATGGGTAACTAGATGCCACCCTTCGTAATAAAATCTGAAACGAAGAAAAGATCGGAGACAAGCTTCTGGTATTTTTTCTTCAGACAAAGAAAAAGGGAAAAAAAGAAAATTTATTTTGTCCTACATAACATTCTTAACTCGATTGATGAACTTTTACTCTAATAATGTAACGATCGACTTTTCTGTTTCGTCCAAGCTTCGATCAAAATTCGCTTGATTGTGTTTCTCTTGATTGACGGAGGAGGGAGACGTGAACGTGAAGCTTTTTGTAAAGACGATGTAGAAAAAAAATAAATAAAAAAACGGCAAACCACTCCAAAGCGAGGTTGATGTTATTTTCTAATTTAGCATTGTTTGAAGATAATTAAGCTCTGTCCCTACGAGAACGAACGTCCACAGCGTCCGAGTCATTATTCAATCGACTGATTAAGCTCATCTGAGTACAGACACACACACATAAATAAAACTACTCTCACATATATGAACTCTCAATATCCACATTCATATACACACACAATCATGCATGAATATACACACTCATACATCGATTAGTTCTTAGACACTAACGAGCAGCAACAACTTATATATTTATGTTATCTACGCATACATTAAAAGAAACATTCACATACACATAGAAGTAGACTCAAGCATATACAAATATGCATCAATAAATTTGTTGAATTGATCTAAAGTTTTTGCTATATTATTCTGAACCATATAAGATCAATACAAAGGCGTTGTCTTGTATGCATTTTCAAAGAAGGATATTATGTTGAAAATTATTTATGGTGCAAAATAAATGCGCGCTCTACCTTAGGCTATCAATTTATTGATTTATCTCCGTCAATATAGACACACGCGCATGGGCACGCGGGCATGGAGAAACATATACAGATACATACATACACACGCATATATTGACGAAGTCTTCTCTGCTGTTTCTGTGGTGCCGAAGGACATTTTTCAAAATCTTACCCTGGAAAGAGACCAGTAGCACAGCCCCAACAATCCACAAGATGGATGAAAGAGAAGCTGAGACAATAACTAAATATCCCAACGGCCCCGGAGAATAGACGGATGTGGTGAAAAGGGGATCAAGGGCTGCTACCCTTCCCCACCAGCATGGTGTCCTTAATGAGGCAAAGAAGCCAGTCCCAAAGAAGCAGCAGGAGCAGAAAAGTGATTATCATCACCATCAGCAGCAAAAGGATCAGGAACAGAATCCCCAACTGGAACATGAGTGACAGCAGAGGCAACTGCAGGAGGAGCTTTATAAGCAGCAGCAACAGGACTTCCAACAGCATCATCAGCTGCAACTAGAGCAGCAACAAAATAAGAAATAGGAAATGTAAGAGATATCCACACCTCAGTCCTCCTATTTAAAAAGGGAATGGTTAAGATGATGACAAAATGGAAGAAAATATTCGAAAAAAAAAAACGAGCTGATCAAAGTAGAGCGAAGAAGGCCATTGACAAAAGCTCAAGAAAATTCTCAGGTATGGTAACGAAAGGATTACTGAGACACAAGGATGTCGTGATGATATGAAATTTCTATTTGATTTAACTCGTGTTTTTGTGCTTTTACGAAGAAAATGGAAGATTACCTAAAGTGTAGTTTTAAAAAGTAACTAATTTAATGCAAGATGGAATTCTAGAGCCATACTAACTCTTTTGGTATTTATTAATCTAACAGAGAAATGAGACTCACTGAACGAAACTTGTAGATACATATCTTATAGATGGAATGCCCAAATCTACAATGCAGATGATAATCTTTAGCGATGTATCAGAATGTAGGCTCATAAAAGATAATAAAACTCTGTAAAAATAATTTGGAATTCAGAAACATCGAGAATGGAAATTTCCAGAACAAATCAGTATGCAGAACGGGTAATTAAGAGCCTTCAATATCCTTATGACATCTCTAAAATGAAGGAGAATGTTCAGCCTACATTTATTTTATCTAAAAATTATATTAATCATATATAATATATTATACTATAATTAAGTTAAATATTCCATATCCTTTTTAGTATATAGCTATTCTTACACGTAGATTTAAGTTTCTAATTAGATATTCAATTTCTTAATTTATGTTTATTTGTAAGTTTCTATGTTATGCTATACCTACCAACTGTTAAATGCGTTAAAAACACATACATTAGTTTGCAAAAGCGAATCTCTAACATTATTTTAAATGATTGTCTTTTTTTTCTAGATAATCAATATATCTTAAACTCTATATGCATTAAGAAAAATATAACCTTTATTAAATGAATTCCAACAACTTTCAAAAATGGGAGGCTGGAATAAAAATATTAATTAAAAATTTAAAATTAAGACATAGCACAAACTCATATTAATAAACTAGAAACCTTTGGAGACGAACAATAGGTGGTAATTGATACCAACCATTAAACATGGCGTTGACAGCATATCCACACAAGCATAGGTTCTTATAAAGAAATTTGAAGTCTTGGAATGGCTTAGTCAAAGTCCTGATCTAAACCCAAATGAAAATCTGTGATTCAAGTGAAAGAAAGCAGTATATGCAAGAAACCCAGTGAAATCAAGTAATCGTAGAAGTTTTTATTTCCAAGAAGAATGGTCAAAAATCGGAACGCAATACTGCCCGAAACTTTTGCGACAGAAATCCTTCATTGTGATAACTTTTGCATCCGAAACCAAAATATAGTCACTCTTGTCCTTTCTTATTCCCATATAAGCTCTTAATTCCGCTTTTTTCTAATTTTCTAACCCCCTTGATTATTATGTGTGGGACGCAGTTGAGCGAGGGACCAACTAAGCTCCTTATTATACCAAATATGAACGGAAGGCAAGGAATATGGAAGCATTAACTAACTTAAACAAGGACACCGCGCAGAAGAGTTACAGGTGATTCCTAAGTCGTCTGGAGGCCGTGATTGAAACTATTGGCGATAAAATTGTTTATTATTTCAAGATATTTTTCTGCAGTTTGGTAATTATAGCTTTTAAAATGAGATGTCAGTGTAAGATTCATTTTTGCGTCATTTAGACGACAAATTATCCACCGCAGTGTGTTTATGCCTATTTACTTGCAAATACATATATATATATATATATATATATATATATATGCGTGTGTGTGTGTGTCTCTATTATAAAGATTTAATAAAAGTGAAGCATGTTATATTGATGAACGTTTTCTGTTCGTTATCTAATTTATTTTATTATCTTATCATATATAAACACACACACACACACACACACACACACATATATATATATATATATATATATATATATATATATATATATATATATATATAAACAGAGAGAGACAGGACTATCTACGTAAGTGTTAGGAAAGTTTAGAATATAAAAGGATTAAACATTTATCATTTTGATAAAACGTCAAATTTTATATAACTGGCAAGGATCAGGTCATCATAAATGGTTTATTTTCTCTTCTCCATCAGTTCCTGGATTTAAAAAAAAATATTGAAATCCTGTCGCATTTCATTCTGTCCGCGCGATGAAATTTGCCTGAATGTAAGATGTCATTCGCAAAAGCTAATATATTTCTTAATGTTATATTTAACAAGGAAGTATATATTTGAGAAATATCTGGAATATCCCTATCTTCAATCCGACAAATATTTACCTGACTCTTTAGAAACCTCTTAAAATAAGAAATACAAAAAAACTATGCAATAAATACTTATCCTACATTAAACTTAATTTTAAACCTGAAGCAAGAATATTGTTTTTATAAAAAGTACGAAAATTGGTTCTATACGTCTTTAAATATTTTATGCTCTTGGTCAACCAATTCAAGTCTCAAGAATCTTATACTGACAAGCAATGAAAAAGTTTGTTTTATGGTCGACGGAGCTAAGTAGATCCCCAAGATATGTGGGATAGAAAATGATTGAAATGTTTGATGTGCTTAAGTTCCTAGAAGCATCCCCTCACGAATCTGTTGAGACTTTCAGGAAGAAGATATATAAATAGTACTTTTTTTTATTAATGGAAGACGAAGAGAATGAAGATGATTCGACCTTGTGTACATGGAATTGTCAAATATTTAAAGGTGTGAAATGGTGGAATTAATGATTGTAGTTTCTCAGAATATTTTCCTATAAATAACCAGAGAGCAGGGATGGTCTTGCGTTGTTTTATTTGTGGGAAAGCGGTGGCATGGCGAAAAAATAATTCCAGGCCTACAAGGCGGGAAATATAGAATTGGGTAGATAGAACTATGGCATATCGATATATAAGTTTACCAACCAGAATTTATAAGGGCAACTCGGCGTAGACTAGTGTTTCATGAACCTCGTCTTGTTATATCTATTTTTTTTTCATTTCAATCAGTAGATGAGCCATGATAGATTTGGTTTTAAATAACCCAGCAATTGTTGAAATTATTTAGATTTGGTCTATTATACTCATTTTCTGTTACGATTACAATGTTTCTTCACATTGGTCTGCTTTAGGTGTTTGTTTGTCTCATGGAATTTCAAACAGAACACATTGTTTAATGTCCAGGAGATGATTTTTCTTGTTTCTGTCTATGATTGAGTATATCACTTATTTTTTAATTAACGATCAGACATTACAAAAATTTATATATCTAGAAATAGTTTTAACAAAGGACAGGAAGAACGACACTGAAATCAGAAGGTGCTGTAGGATAGCGAAATCTGCGGCTCAAAATTTGAGCAAAATAATAAGGAAAAAATTACGCTAGAAACAAAATATAAAAATGCATAATAACGTAATATAATGAAACAAATATTTCTCTTTAGATTCTGTTAAAAGATCTTACTCTGCTGTTATGTAATATCGTTCATGCCATATAGCAATTAATGCTGGACAATCTCATCACAGTTGAAAAAGAGTCTTGAGACAATAGACATGTGAATCTACAGAAGGTTGCCGAGAATACCTAGGACTAAACATGTAACCAGAAATTTTAGAGAAAACAGAAAAATATGGACACTTATATGGACATCAAGAGATATTTTATATTTCTAGAGTACATGATGAGAAAAGAAGGCTAAAAAAAATTGACACTCAAAAAACATTGAAGGCACGATACACAGAGGAAAACAACGCATGCTCTAATAAAGTAGCTAGTGTAAGTACATGGCAGGACAGGGTTTAGAATAGATAGAAAAATAATAAATAATAATAAAAATAATAGATTTACTAAGAGCTACAAAGGAAATTGCGGAGAGACATAATCTGCCAATTCCTGAAAGTACACATCACACATAAGAAAACGCGTAAGTACTTTTAATCTTCTTTCTATAGATTGGTTTCTGTAGACTTGTCTGGTTAGTACATAATCAGACATAGTGGAAAAATTAGTAAATAAAGTAATATTAGCCTTTTCCTTATAAGGAAAACTCTAGCATTGTTTGACCAAGCAGCCAGTGCTGCTTTTGGTTGAAATTTATAAAATCTTTCTTTTAAAACAATTTTTAAGTGAAAAGATTTTTAAAGTCCACTAGATGATAATGCTCTTTCCAGTATTGATGGAAGTTTCCTTCTTAACCTGTTGTTTGGAATAGTGTGGAATGTCAACATTATGTCACTATTCTATCTCTGAGTTACATGTGCTATCCATTTTATTTGTTGCTTCTGTTGAAAGTCCTCAAGCGTTGTGGTTTCTCTTATTTGGTAGAGTTCATTGCGATTCTGTATTGTTTGTCTATGAGGTTCGAGGATGGGTGGTCCTTCTTATGACTTACATGCTTCCCTCACTCAAATCCATTTTTAACCATCAATCTGAGATTGTGCTTGCGTACAGCTGAACAAGTTTGGGACCATGCATGGCATCCACATGAAAGTCTCAATCTGATGAGACTATGAATTTGACTTGAATTTTTAAGTTCATGTTTTGGCTTTGTAGCATCTCGCAATGTTTGTTGGGTTCATAAAGCAATATCAATCCTAGTCACTACCTAGATGGGGGACTATTTGGGATACCAGATGTTGTAAAGTTGGATGAACAGGTGGTGTAATGGCCCAGAATTGTTAATCAAAGAGCCAAGTTCCAATTCCAGTTTGGTTCATAATATTCACTTATGCACAAATATCCTTGGGAAAGGTATGAATCCACCTCTTCTCCCCTTGCAGCTATGTGTTAATTTGTAAAATTTGGATTATTAAACCATTATTATCTCCCTCTCCTCAAAATTCTTATAACCTAAAAATATTTTCTGACTTTAAATAAAATGCAATGGGCTGGTAATCCATAGAAACTATAAAGAATATAAACTATATATAAACTATAAAGAATAACTATTAAATTTGATGTTTTATATACTCTCGACTAAAAAGTGCCAAATTTATTATTACTAATGTGATTTGCATTAACTGATATGGTTTTGCCTCAAGTTACCCACATGTGTTATGAGTTTTGTTGCGTTTATATTAGAAGACACAACTACTCCCGCAGTTTCAATCAAACTCGGAATAATTAGCTATCATGTATTGTCCTGTATAACATATATATTTTTGCATGATACCATTGCAGTTCAATACCACAATTCCGGTCTGTTAGATTCTACAATTGACCCTGTGCATCATCGTGTTACCGATGCCTTGAACGCTTGATCACTGTTGTTTGGCATACAGAATTGAGATTATCCTAGACTGATTGCCGACGACGGCTAGAGAAAGCATTCTGCCGTTAATTAACCAATAGCTGATCGGGAGAAAAGATAGATTGATAACTTTTCCAAGTTTATTTGCACGTAAGTGAATATAATAAAGTCGACCGGAATTCAAACACACATCTTCGATATTTCATTCCAAACTGCTACCCATCCGCATATCACTTGGGTTGCCTTTCATCTTAATAATTCACATACAAATTTTCGTAACATTCCGGAGAAAAATAAATTAAATATACAACAGTGATAATTTACCGGATAACCTTAAACAATCTATTTTCATAGAACTGCCCAAGACACCAGGCAATATATGACCAGCAGAGTATCCAGTGGGTGTACAAGAATGACACTTTTGTTACTGCATGCCTTACAAAATGTGTTTGGTTAGATCATTTGAAAAAGAATCTGATTTTCAGATCATGACATAAGCTGTTCTGTTGCTGCTACAGCCAAGAGTTCTGCAACCACTGATGGGTCAGGGTTTTCCCGTTGTCGTAGCTGTCTGTTCGCAATCGATGCCAGTCAAATAATGCTCTTTTTTCCCCACTTGATTTAATGATTGTTTACCCACTTTTTGTATTTTCCTTTGTATTCTCCCTTTCTTAATTAAAGATTACATTGCATATTTGTGGAGTATCTAACTAGTCCTCGGAAGATGATTATATGTGTGAGTTTTTGTTTGGCAGCAGTCATAGGTAGTTGTAGATTACCTACATATGCTTAGTTTGATGCATTGTGCTGCATCTTCTAACCAATCTGTGTATTTAAGTTACGTTTATCGTTCTAAAACGTCTAAAGCATTTTTTCTGGAATTTTTATTTGTTTATTGTATGCGGTATACCGTGTTTGTGGGGTGTTACTAGAATTGTATTACACATTTTTCTGATCAAGTTTAGGTATTAAGGTTTCAGTAGCAAATTATATTTTCTCTTAAATGCTGTCTTAGCAAAAATGCCAACCAACATCCCAGGAGAATATTATCATTGAAATTACTTAACATTATGATAATTTTCAATGATATTATCATTGAAATTATTTAATTAAAAAAAACATCTAGGCCCTTATGCTTTTTTGATATTTTCATTTGTATATTTTAACAGATCAAATTATTTCATAGTGATCAAGTGATTAATAAACTTATTGAATATGTGCTACTCATAATCACTTTGGTTAGGTAGTAATAGTCTAATACAGAAAAAGTGGTGTTTTCTTGGATTCTTTTTTATGCTGAGCAGCAAGTTATTCCATACAAATGGATAATTAAGACGATTACGGATTAAAGAAATAATCCATATTTCTTAGTGAGTGAGAGAAATTTTCATTAATTTTAGGGACTTAATAATCCACTCACGCGAAACATTTAAAATTAATTTAAAATATCTGCATGCATTGCTGACGCTCTTTTCTACATCTTTTGCATCAGCAACTAATATTTGCAAACGTAAGATTCTTTTTTGCCTTTTTTGCTCTTCGGTGATAATTTTCTGTTGAAGGGACAAATAAGTTATTTCAATTTGATCGTTTATATGCTCTTTTTTTGTTTTTATTTATTTATTTTTGAATGATTTATAATTCTGGGTGCTGAGAACGCCATCATTTTAGATAATGAAATAAGTAAAGCTGTGTTTTGGTTTACGTTATTAATCGCTAAAGAAAATAAATACGTAATTTTTTTTTTCAGTGATGGAAAACCATTTAGTTCGGTAACGTATCTATTCGTCAGGATTACTTGTGTTTTAGTTTTTAAAGGATTCACGTCTTTCCTAACGTATATGTTTCTCCATTCTATTCGTCTCTCACACCATTATTCGACCTTCTTAATCAATTTTGCGTTACTCTTATAAAGCTTTGCATTACTCCCTATCTTATTCCAGAATTCTATCACTTCATCATTTGCTGGTATTTCTTTTTTTTCATTCATACGTTTCATTGATTCTTCCCAATTCCTATCGATTTTTTAGATGAGTTGTTTTATTTAAAAAAATTATTTCTTATATCATATCTCCCCATTTTCGTTGGATGCAGAGTTTTAGGATCTCTATTACAGTTGGTATTTCATTTTCTTCTATTGTATTTATTTCCCTGTGTAATATTCTCCTGCTTTTCAATTTTATTCTTTTGATTACTTCAGCTGATACTGAGAGTAGAAACAGAAAAGCATCAATCACTTTCTCTCCTTTCCATAATAATCATTTATTTTTATTTCTGCCGTTATCTCTTTTTTTTACTAAATGTCTACGTTGATGTAATGTTTTCTGCAGATTTAATACTTACTTCATTTAGGAAGGTTAAAATGAAGTCAGTATTTTTTTTTACTATTTAATTGCTTATTTACAATTGCCATAATAGTTTTCGATTCAAAATAATGCCTTGTTTTGTACAAAACTTCCAACATATTGTGCTTTCCTATGTTTGTTTTCATTTCTACCACTTTCTAGAATTTTTATCTTTTTCTCATTTCTTATCGTATTTTTTCCTGGTCTTCATCAAGTTTATTTTTCGCGTATTGTTTATTTTTATTTAAGTTTCATGATTATTCAGTATATCATCTTGTTTTATTACATCTCATGCAGTTTCAATTCTAATATACGATAATTCATTAATCCATTCAATTTTAACGTGTTTCTTTTTCAAACTTAGTGAGTTCTGAATCATTGGACATTTTTTTCTTTAATAATGTCACTTTTGTCATCCGATAAGTTATTGACATTTTCTCTGACGTTTGAAAGGGTCCTTCTTGATATTCTATGTTTACTTAGAGGCATTGCACTTTGAAGGTTGTATACAGAATTATATAATATCTCTCGCCATTTTACTTTAAGTGTTTATCCAGTTAAAATGTTATTATTATTATTATTATTATTATTATTATTATTATTGTTATTATTATTATCATCATCATTTCCGTTGATTTATGTTGTATACTGATTATTATTATTATCTTTATTTTCTTTTCTTTGATTTCTGATGTGTACTCATTTTTTCCGGGTCCCGCCAAGTGACCTAAAGTTAGAAATGACATCATGACATTTTCCACTGGAAAAAAAGATACATAGAAAAAGCCCTTCGTAAGGTGTGGGCTGTACTCGTGAGAACAATTTTTTGTATTTCTTAAAGCATGGGCTTCCAGGAATCCCTTCAATTAGTTTACAGGAATCCTTTCGAAACAATCCTAGGGCTCCAACTACAACAGGGATTGTTGATGTTCCCTTATGCCACACTTTTAAGATTTCGATTTCAAGGTCCTTGTATTTTTATAGCTTTTTGATATCTTTAAAGTTACATTACAGTCTGCAGGGACTGCCATATCAATAACAAGGCACATTTTTGTGTGCGATCTCTAATAACAATTATTATTATTATTATTATTATTATTATTATTATTATTATTATTATTATTATTTCCTTGGCATCCTGTTGAATACACATATTCTTCCGGATCTCAACCAGAGACCTAGGATCAAAAATGGTTTCATTACATACTCAACTGATCATTGTTTGAAAACAAAAACATCAACAAAAAAAAAACAACCTAATATACATTTTTCGTGGATAAAACTCTTTGTAATATGTGAGCTGTACTTGTGATTATTTTTTTTTATATTTTCTTTAAGGTAATCGTTTGAATTAGTCTATCGGAAAATTTTCTAATCAATCTGAGGGCTCCAACTAGACCTGGAATTATTATTATTAATATTGTTGTTGTTGTTGTTATCCACGCGTTTTTTAGTTTTCAGTCGGATATCTTACGTTGTTTATGTTTTCCTTCACGCCATAATATGCAAAGTGTTAAGATACAACGATGTACCTCAAAATAGCATGTTAAATTCGTCCTAGTGATAACACAAGCAAAAATACCCTAGATTTCTCACGGTCAGGTAGTTTCAATTTTTAGTCAGTTTATTTCTTCAACGTTTCCTTTTATATGGCCACGTGATTATGGTCTCTCCGTATAGTCATGTCAACAAACAGACATTTTTAAAAAAAATTCTCAGTGTATGTTTATGTGGGGGGGGTGCTATTTTTTACGGTGGGGATTTTTGTATTTTGGCATTACGAACACGTCTTGTCTGGTGTTGATATCACAATTTTATTATTATTTTATTATTTCCTTTGATTTCTTTTGTATACATATTTCCCTTCGGCTCCCAGCCAGAGCCCTAAGGTCAAAAATAGCAACATGACATTTTCACGGTGCATTTTTCTTAAAAAAAGCACCCTAAGACTACAACATATTTTATATAGATAATGCCCATCGTAAGGCGTGTGCTGTACTTGTGAGATCAATTTTTGTATTTTTTAAGTGATGAACTACCAGAGATTCCTTTCAAAGAGTCTATCGGATCCTTTTGCAATCAAAATGAGAGCTCAAGATACAAGTGGAATTATTGATATCCTCATGTGCAATTTTTTTATTTTTATATTTCCACTTTTGATACTTGTCTTTGATAGAATTTTGTAGATTTTCTAAGATAATTTACAATCTGCATGGACTGTCATGTGAATAAGAAAACACATTTTGTTCTTGTGGTCCTTTAACACGTTATTTCTGAGATTAGCTTTGTTTCTTTTGTTTGTGTGTATTGTAAATTTCAATAAAATTGTCACAGACTGGATATTTGTAACTGGTTCTGAGATATATACCTATTTTCCGGCAACTTTCCCGGATAATTTTCTTCCTCAATTGTTGATCTTTGCAACCATACGAACCGCTTCAAAATCCCTTCCATTCCAGGGGATGATTTTTAAATTTTTTTTTTTTTTTTTTTTTTTTTTTTTATCGAGAAAAGAATAATTACATTTCGTCAGGACAAACGTGATCAATTTATATCTGGTGTGCAGACATGTTATTGGCTAATATTTTTTCTATTTGTTTCACATATTCTTGGTAGGATATATGTAAAAATTTCAGTGATTCATGCAGGAATTCCATGTGATTATTAATTAGCATTGATAAATTTGGCAAAAGTGTTTCATATGGGTCGTTGACTGATGATAGAGCCAAAAGTTTGGTAACTTGATATTCCATGAACATTTATATTTCTGTGATTGTGTTAGAGCTTGCCTCACATGAGACCTTGCCTTTCATTATTATTGGAATATTTGTTCATTCTTGCAGCGTTTTTTTAAAGCAAATCACCAAAAGGAAGGCGGGAGTGCCACTAGTACGCAAGGGATTACAGAGAGTGAAAGTAAGAATAAAGCGGAGTGCTTGGGCATAAAGAGAAGGACAAGAATTAAGGTCATGCCTTCAACTATAGATAAAGATTTGTTTGATCATTTTCCTATAAAATGAATTGTTTGGAAATTTTAATATAAATATATGTTATTAGTAATATTTTATATAAAAATGTATTGCAAGTATTTTTATTATAAAATGTATCTTGATCCATTCATAGTTTTCTTTATATTTGTGGGATTTCACTATTTACCGCTAGTTGAGACCCCCTAACAGGTGCTACAACCCCGTATTTTCATACAATGCAAGTTAAGTGTTTTTTAGTTTGTGCCCTTTTGCCATGTTTTCTTTATTTCCAACAATTAGACCATCCTGGTCTTTGCTGAATCTGAATCTCAATGTCGAAAATAAATCCATTTTTCTCCAAATCTGCTTGGTTATTATGATTGTTTCTGTATTAATATTGCCTACTTAACTTCGTTCTTCCCTGTAGCGTCGACTTCCTTCTGCAGAAATACATCTTCATTACAACAATTAGTACTAATCCCAAAACATTTATTTCATAAAAGCATTACACACATTCTTATTAATTTATAATCAAAAATAAAATATGAATGAAGAGATTAGGCCCCGCGTTGCTATCAAATACAACTTATCCTACTAATTCCCTTTGTTGTCATCCGATTTTTTTATTGCATCCAATCAAAGCGCGCCAACAAATCGAAGAGAAAGAAATGAAAACAAAACAATAAATTAGAAATATAATTACACGAAAACAATCATTAAACGACTATATCTCTGTCGGCCAAACGATAGAGCTATGATCTTTCCCTCTCTTTGTCTTTTTATATTTATATTAAATAAATAAGATTTTTAGTAATTACTGCAATGCAGAATCAGATGTCTGTGGGCCAGATTCGAATCTTGGTTTAATTAGAGAATTGCTTAATTCCGATCTGTAAATGCAGAGCAGACGTCAAATTAAACTATCCGTGTTGTAAGTGGTACAAGCTGTTCCCCTCTAATAGATATTTTCTGGAACCGCGTGAGAAACCACAATGATTCGTTAACTAAAGCGTTTGTTCATTAAGCAGGGAACGTAATTGTTACATGCATTTTTTAGTTTAAAAATCGTAGCCCCAGAGAATATTTCATATACACTTCTAAAGATTATCTATGATTTGATTGTAATATATTCTATCTATTCTAGTGTCTATCTATCTATCTATCTATCTATCTATCTATCTATCTATCTATCTATCTATCTATCTATCTCAATGAATTCATATTTGTCTATCTTATATATATATATACGTTTTTTCAGTTTGCGCCCCACCACAGGCACCATTTTCACCCTCACTTTCATCTTCTATTTTCTCTTTTCTTGTATACATAAAGTTACTAGTGCAAAGTAGATGGAAAATTTTCACATATGCATCGGCAGTATGAATTGGCTGGATTTTAAGTTTAGATCATATCGTTTTTTATTCTGCGTAATATCACCACAAATGTATCCACACGTTTCCGGTGTTTGTTTTTTAATTTTAATTTTAGGTCAGCGAAGTGGTAGTGATTAATGCATCTGAAAATAATTCATATTTATCTGTATCTCACTTATTTAAACCGTTATTTAACTCCTCTCTTTAAAACTTTTCTTGGTGAAATTTTAATCCCCACCCTTCACCTTTAAGCCGTCCTGTTCTTCTTTCTTCTGTTACACCCTCTCTCTAGAGCTTTCATACATTTCCCTTTCACACTTGTTTCCCACTCCCACACATACTCTCTCACTTGTTTTCTTTTTATATTCGGAGTTATATTTTCCGATTTCTTTTTGAATTTGTAGGTCTGATGAATTGGATCGTGATTATGATTCCAATGTAATAAATTATAACCATAAAATATTAGTGTTTGAGCCTTTCATATTATATTCTTACTCTGTCCTGGACATTGAGTTCTACTTGGGTACTATCTTCTTAGGAATATATATATATATATATATATATATATATATATATATTGACCACTGATATTATCAATATCTATCTATCTATCTATGTCTCTGTCTCTGTCTCTCTCTCTCTCTCTCTCTCTATATATATATATATATATATATATATATATATATATAATTTAGGCTCAGATGTCTAATCTGTTTAATCTAATCTAATATGACTAATCTAACATATATGAGAAATCCAAGCATCGGTTTTCTATTCCAATCTAACCATAAAATATTAGTGTTTGAGCCTTTCATATTATATTCTTACTCTGTCCTGGACATTGAGTTCTACTTGGGTACTATCTTGTTGGGAATTTATATATATATATATATATATATATATATATATATATATATATATATATATATATATATATATATATATATATTGACCACTGATATTATCAATATCTATCTATCTATCTATCTATCTATCTATCTATATATATATATATATATATATATTGACCACTGATATTATCAATATCTATCTATCTATCTATCTATCTCTGTCTCTCTGTCTCTCTCTCTCTCTCTCTCTCTCTCTCTATATATATATATATATATATATATATATATATATATAATTTAAGCTCAGCTGTCTAATCTGTTTAATCTAATCTAATATGACTAATCTAACATATATGAGAAATCCAAGCATCTGTTTTCTATTCCAATCTAACTTCGGATTTTAGTACCCAATTTCCCCTAGTTTGTGCAGTAAAGCCACTAGAGTAGAAGGTGCTACAGGGTATGGAGAAATTAAAAATGCGAAATTTTACTAACGAGGAAGATCAAAAGAAAGAGTACTCAGGGGTAGAGCAGATAGCGATTGACACTACAATTAAATTTAGATTAAAGTTACCTCATAACATCTAGTCGTAATATATTTCCACAATCAAGAAGTTTGAGTAAACCAAATATTAACATAGAACTTACGCTTAAATCTAACCAACTCAACTGTATATTGGTGAAACCTTCTTGTCAGACTAGCATGTCGCTTAAATTCATAAAGTCTAGGTACCATCCGACAAGTTGCCATGAAATTATTTTTAGAAAATGCACAAGAGGCAACTTTACGACGCTGGAAACTGACTGAAGCCGAGCCATCAGATCAATAATATTACTGATTTTTTGGATTTTATCAACGATATCTAGATATATAGCGGGAAAAGTATAACATCTGTGGCAGCAATATTCAAAACATGGACGAATTGAAGACTGATAAATGTGTAAGATGTGTATCCATGAGATAACCATTTTCTCGCCCGATACAGTGAAACAACTTTAGAATATACGAACATTGAAAATAATTGCTTGAAAACAATTATTCGAAAACAATTATCCGAAAAACATTTATTCTATTTGTAAATTGTTTGAATGGAAATTAATCGAAGGACAGTTATACTAAATGGTAATTATTCGAAATGCAAAATTCTTTATTGCGATTAAAAAGCGAAAAGTAAAAGAGGAAATACACAAATGATATTTATTCGAAATACAATTATCGTTAATAAAAAAAAGTTTAGTACGAAAAAAGTCCTTATAATCTTAAATTATATGATACTGCACGCAAATAGTCAACAACTGAAGAGTACTAGTTAAAAGACGCCTCTAACGTTTTACGTTTTCCATTTACGTCGCGGTATTTCTTGGCGGTCTTGATATTTTGGCAACCTGTTTTTACTTTTGCAATATGAATTTCTTGCAAGTCCCGTTCTCTTTTAAGAGCGTCTAAGTATTTCCATATTGTGAGATTATGGGATGAAGCTTGCTGTAACAAAAAAAAGTCCTATGCCATCCATCAAGATCTTTATTAGTTCTAGGTAAATCAGTATTAACTCTTTAAATGCAAGACAATATACGTATTTCAAGCATAGGTATTTCGAATAGTTATCATTTAGTATAATTGCATTTTCTATTAATTTTCATTCAAGCAATTTACAACTTGAATAAATGCATTTCGAACAATTATTTTCGAACAATTTTCTCGAATCGCAACTTTCTTAGTAGCTGACCTAACAATGGATTCACTATAGTCTTTCTAATTCTAGTCAAAAAATACTAGATATTTAATCTCTGTACTTGTCGGATTTTGAACCAATGCGCTTCATATCAAATAACCTATTTTCGACACACTTTAGAAAAATATATAATTAGGTAAATAACACACAGAGTACTATTTACATAATATTTCATGTTTTATGCTACTTAGAATACAAAAAAAATCTTTGAAAAATACATTCAATGACAAATTGCACCTGTTTAGATTTATCAGATACCTGAAGAGAGACTGAACTCTTTGAATTGCATTTATCGCTGTGTATAATCAACTGAAGACGTGTTTTTCAAATTTAAAGGATTCAGAAAAAAAAAAACAATTATCTCGTGATGATAACGTGTGACGTTCTTTAAGTAGACACTTAAAGGCAATGAACTTTTTCTCTTCAAAGAAAAACTCACTTGAATATCATATCGCTTGTTGAGACTTAATAACATGAGCCAAGGACTGCACTCAGTCCTAAAGAGTGAATATCGTTCGATAGCCTGCTTTTTTATTAAAACCTACTTGGCTTAGCATTCTATGAGAAAATGCCGAACAAAAAGAAAATAGATTTAAAAAAAAATCTTACTTAATTTTTTTTTACACTAATTCTCTAAAGAGTGATGCTTCTTGAAATTTTGTATGCGAACATATATATATATATATATATATATATATATATATATATATATATGGATATTGTGACGAGAATATCTATGGCAACCAAGTAAAAGAGTCTTAAAAAAAATGAACACTTACCGTCTCAAGGCAAAATTCCAAAGAACTTATAAAATCAAGAGAAGGGTCAGTGTGACACTATTTAGCGTTTGGCTAACTAATTAAGCGTGAAAATTAAAAGCGAGAAATACTTAAGGCGAGAAGAAGCTATCACGAAAGATATACTGAGCGATGTTATTTTTTGGTGGGTAGCGATTTTAATTTCATTTGCGAAGAAAAGTATCTCGGATCTGTCAGAATTAATTTATGCCATGACGCGGCGAATAAAAGATAGCAATCTGCCCATGGCAATAATGGAAATTTCAAATTGGTCAAGTGGCTTATAAAGCGGAATGCTAGAAGATAATCAGAATTGGGTCAAGCATGCGACCAAGAAAAGGATCAGCTGAGACCACCCCAAAGAAAAAAGAAAGGAAGAAGAGAAAAAGGAAAAGAATAAACCATTAACTATCTTTCGGAGATATCATTTGGTTTTGGAAGACCTGTTTTATGTCCAGACCTTGCCATGATAATAGTTTGTTACCTGGACAGCCTGTTGGCGACAGAAGTACGAAGACGTTGAGGAATACAAAGAGATTCACTTGACCACCCAGATAATCACTTGGCGAAAATCTCGTTGATGAATCCCAGATGACATTCAGTTAAGATAGAGATTTGATGATCACAGTACGAGTCGTGTGGGTCCTAGTCGGGGAAAAGAAAGAAAAGAAAAAGGAAGATATTTTTTTTCTATGAGCGATAACTGTAAACTGAGGCCAGTCTAGCCACACCCACACTGCCGATAGTTCATTGTCTGGGTGGTGGCGTGAGCGATGGGCAAAGGTAAGCATATCAGAAAGAAGGGAAACCTGTTGACACTCTGAGGGGATTGGTGTGAGATACTAATATGAAAAAGGAAGGATTTGGGAGGACAATTCCCTTAAGAACACCTCTAAAACAGAAAGTAATTGACTTCCAAAAATGGGAAGTGATAAATTTTCCTGTACGAAAACAAAGAAAATTCTTATTGCGGATTTGGAATTATCGAGGAACCCAAAACACAACAGGCCCCCACCCGTTTTTGGTCGGCGTCCATATGAACGAACGTTCCTGGTGGCAGTTGGGCAGACAGGAGGCAGTTGGGCAGAACAGAGAGAGTTACAGAGCAGAGTTAAGCTGTGAGCTCGGAGACCAGCCTCGCAGCTGACTGAAAGATTCCACGCATTCTGACTTAGACTTCTAACCAAAAAGATTTTTTTGAAGAACGTCTTAGACTCACAGCACCAAAACAAGTTTTACGAATATCGCCTGAAGACACCAAAAACCAGTTTATTGAAGAACAACTTAAGATATTAAGACTCGCCTAAGAAACGCAAAGTGTCACGTATCCATAGAAGTGGTTTGAGAGAAAGATGCAGTCCTGTATTCAGCAACCAGATATAAAGATACTTGTTATTCTTTATTTTAACACATTTGAATCTTTCGAGTTGTTGCTTTATTTTCGTTTACATATACTTGAGCGGTGTCACGTTTGCTCGAATTCGGCTTGGACTACGGCCCGACGACTGAATGATTTCGTCTACCTAAGATCAAATCACAACGTCGGTAGGTTAAACTAGAAGTCAAAGCAGTTACTTCGGTAACCAGACGTTGGAGGCGAGCTGGGAACGACAAAGCTGATGCCGAATCTAACCAGATTTCCATCCGAATCAACCAAGGGTTAGATCGTCACAGGATACACGGGAGAGGCTAGGGTGACGTCACATCAGTGACTTGATTTATATAATCTATACGCTAGATACACGGAAAAAGACGCGCAGTTGTCACATCAACATGTTGAAGCCATATAAACGCAGGGAAGAGCAACCAGCAGTGATAGCAATGTGAGGATCGGAGAAAGGGACATTCCATGATCAAGTGTATTCAGACGTAATCCAGCATAAATCTCCAAGTTTAAGGAATTCAGAAATCCTATCTGACTTAAGTAAAAAGTTGGGTCATCTAAGCAAATCGGAACGGAGTCATTTATCTAAACTAATCATTTCACTAAGATTTCAAGAGTATATTTTCAGATGTACCCAGCCGGTCGAATAGGGTGATACATGAGATCGAGATCGGGAATACGAAACCCATTAAGCAGCACCCTTATCGAATGAATCCAAAAAGAGCGAAATTGATGGGAGCGGAGATAAAATATATTCTGGAGAACGGCATAATAGAACGCAGCTGAAGTGCATGGGCATCTCCCTGTGTACTTGTAGATAAACATGACGGATCGATACGTTTCTGTACAGATTACCAAAAAGTGAATAAAATAAACACTACCAATGCCTAACTCATTCCAAGGATAGAAGACTGCATCGATAAAATAGGAAACGCCAAATATATTACGAAATGTGATCTGCTGAAGGGATATTGGGCTGTACCTCTATCTGAGCAAGCCAAGTTAATATCGGCATTTGTAACACCGGAAGGTATGTTTCCAATATCTGGTTATGCCTTTCGGGCTAAAGAATTCTCAGGCAACATTCGCGAGAATGATGGACCAATGCCAGAGGTATAAAAGGAGTAGATACTTATATAGACGATATTGTAATATATAACGACACATTGGAAGAACATATGGCCACAATCAAAGAAGTGTTTGTCAAGCTACAGGAAGCTAATCTAAACATCAACATCGCGAAAAGTGAATTTGGCAAACCCACTGTGAAAATATTTGGGACACATCCTCGGGTATGGTAAAGTATCGCCTCAGGAGACCAAAGTCAACAAAGTTTTAAATTACCCGGAACCGGAAAATGTGAGGGAGACTCGAAAATTCCTGGGTGTAACAGGATACTACAGAAAATTCTGCCCAAATTTTTCAGGTCTGGCGGCACCACTTACTGAAGAAGAAGAAGAAATTTATGTAACGAATCATTCATCAAAATTAAAAAAAAGTATCTCAGCACAGAACCAGTACTGAAAGCACGTGACTTCAATAGGCCTTTTTTCCCTGGCTACACATGAAGGCGATGAGGGCATTAGAACGGTTCTGCTACAAGAGGATCAGGATGGGAACTTACATCCTGTCAGTTATCACTCCAGGAAATTCAACGTCCACCAGAAGACATATTCAACCGTTGAAAAGGAAGCACTAGCGCTCATAGATAGCTTGAAATACTTTGAGGTATATCTGACAGCATCAGTCAACCCAACAACGGTGTACACGGACCAGAATCCTCTAGTATACATCCACAGGATGAAAAATGGAAACCGGAGGTTATTATCTTGAAGTCAGATAATCCAAGAATTTAACTTAGAGATAAAACATGTTCCTGTTTGTTAAAACCACGCGGTAGATGTGTTATCCCGAATATAAAAGAAAAAGTGAAGAATTCCCTTTGTGACGAAAATAGTCTTTTCTGTAAAAATATATTTTCTGTTTTTAACGAGAGGGATGTGACGAGAATATCTATGGCAACCAAGAAAAAGAGTCTTAAAAACGCTCATATCCATGGCAACAAAGAAAAAGAGTCTAAAAACTCTCTGCGAAAATAAAAAAAAACGGTTAGAAGATGATGCTCGGCAAAACGGAGAAGGTAGATTGCAACTAACGGACAGAAAGCTAATTAAAAAAATATAATCTTCTTTTGTAGAATATTGCCTTCTACATTGAAATGTCTGAGATATCACTCTCTATAACCTTTTTTCTTATGTGAACAGAAATTCACTTGGATATTAAAATAACTGTCTGAGATATCACTCTCTATAGCTTTCTTTTTTGTGTGAACATTAATTCACTAGCACATTGAATTTAAAAACATTTTATTCCATCACATCTCAAAAGAATCTCCACTCTTAAATCTATTTCCATCAAGTTACAAATTAAATTGTTTTCTTATTGTTACGATCATATTATCTTTATCATTTATTTGGATAAATCGTTGTTACCTTTATTTTGTTGCTTTCTTTCTGTTAACCAAATTTTGTCTGAACCCATGATTATACCCGAACTACATCGCTGAGCCAACCTGGGTATAGAATATCCGACGTAAATATAAATTATTTTATGACACAGCAGCCAGGGTCATCAGAGAAAATTCGATTATACTTCGAAGCTTCGCCCCGCTCGTGACAATATATATATATATATATATATATATATATATATGCGGGATTATATGTATATTTTTATTGTTATTAATAATAATAATAATAATAATAATAATATATATATATATATATATATATATATATATATATATATATATATATATATATTATTTTTTCATATAGTCAAAACATTTACTCACTACTTACTATTGATGCAACTTCGTTTCGCTGAATTTCAATTGCACCTCGAATGCTGAGAGCCAATATTGTCTAGGAACAATGAACAATGGTGTAAATGTTAGAATGTATATATTATCTTCGTACTCATTGCATCGGATACACACACACACACACATATATATATATATATATATATATATATATATATATATATATATATATATTTATGAATAAAAATGACAATAGGAAAACTGGTAATTGCTGACGCATTTCGTCCAATGTGGACTTTATCAAAGCAAAATACGAAAAAAAAAATTTTTTTTTTTTTTTCGTATTTTGCTTTGATAAAGTCCACATTGGACGAAATGCGTCAACAATTACCAGTTTTCCTATTGTCATTTTTATTCATAACTATTGTCTTCTCTACCGATTAAATCGGAGAAATTTTCATATATATATATATATATATACGCACGCACATGCATACAAGTTATATTAAAAACGACGGACATGGTACAGCAGTTAATTTTTTATTTATTTTTTCTTGAGATTCGATAATTTTCTTCGTTCTGAACGTAAAATATTTAGAAGTTTTCCAAATGTTATTCATGATTTACGCACTGAAAAGAAGACGATTATAAGAACAAAAGAAAAGTTAATTAAAAAAAATGCAGTAATTTGTCAGTCGTTTTTAATGAAATTTGTATAAAAGTGTTATAGTCCACACACACACACACACACACACACAGAGAGACACACACACACACACACACACACACACACACACACATATATATATATAAATAAAAAGAAAGAACAGTAAGATATATAATCCGTTGTTCTTATAGGTATTTTTATTTTTACAAAATAGTGCTCGATGTAAATTTACAGAGCATTAATATTATAAATTAATTGATTTAAAATATGTTTTTTCCACTACACAGTTCTAACCATGTTTCAAAAATGGAAGCTAAAATCCACGAATTTAATTTTGCAATTAAATTAAAGACATTAGTTCCATTTTATCCTCAAGCGAATTTTGGAGTAACTTTGAAAATTACTGGGTTTTAAAGACAGAGCTAAAATCACGTTTCCATGGTTACAGATAAATCTACTTCAATTGGACAAGGGTTGTCTGAGTTTTCCTTATGTCTGTATCATTGTATCGGTAATTAGCTACTTTTTGGTAAGGGGTAGGGATGTATTTTTCAATGAAAACTGACATCCGTTGAATGCATATCGTCTGGATTTTTTTTCTTTTTTTTTTTTTAATTTATTGTTAACGGCAAAAAAATTCTTACGGCATTTTTTTCTATTTGTAAATTTAAAGATTTTCGCGGGTGTTCAGATTAGAATACTTTTTATTTAAATACGATTTGAAATATTCTCATTTTTAAATTTTTATTATATTATTTTTTTTTAAGAACTGTTAAAAGTATTAGAATCCCTTATAGTATGTAGGATTATTTTTACATCAAGTATAAGTATGTATATGAGGTTTCATTTCTTATTTTATTTTATTTTTTTAATATTTTTTTAGGTAAAATTTATGACAGTGACGTCAAAAATAGTTACTTAATTTCACTGATTTAGTAAACTTTTATTTTTTTATATATATAAACCTAGTAATATATTGTTTCTCATGTAAGTACAAAGGACATGGGTCATTCAAAAGCTTACATCTTCTGGCATTTCATATTAATTTTATTTTACTATAGATTGTATTGGATCCTTTTATATATATATATATATATATATATATATATATATATATATATATATATATATATATATATATGAAGTAATTCATTGAATCTAGAAGAAACCTCAACAGAATGCAGAAAGCACTGGACAGCCGTTTCGCCCTATATTTGGGACTCATCAGCAGTGCGCATTAAACCTGGATACTTACGATATGAGGCATACGTCATACCAACTGTACCTCGTTGGTATAGCTGGCATTCTATAGTCAACTTACCGATAGATAAGAACAATGTGTGATGTCTAACACTTTGGCTCCGACGTAAGTTATATCTCTTCGAAGCAATGTTTCAGCCAGTATTATCTATGCGGATTCTCTAAGAAGGCACGGTCATCTTACTTAGATTGTTAGATGAATGCGAATTTCATAAGGCATCATCTACCCTTGTGCTTCATGAGGGTAGATGATGACGAGTGCGAATATTGACTACTGATATTGCATATTTTCCATTAGTTTGATTAGGAGAGTAAAGATTACTTTTCGCAAAACTTCCAAGTGGGAGGTTGTATAAGTTTGTCTTGACATATATATATACATATATATATATATATATATATATATATATATATATATATATATATATATATATGTGTGTGTGTGTGTGTGTGTGTGTGTGTGTGTGTGTGTGTTTGCTGCGTCTCTGTGTGTGTGCGTGTGTTTCTGTGTGTGTTTGTGTGACTGTGAACAAAACTCAGATACGGAGAAACTATATAAATGCATATATTGATAGAAAGATAGATATGAACATATTGATATATGAAAAAATTGGCATATAGATATATAAATATTGATAGATAGATATGAACCGATTGATAATATGAACAAATTGATATATATATATATATATATATATATATATATATATATATATATATATATATATATATATAAAGAGAGCGTTAGGAAAATCTTTCAATATAGTAGCAATACTTACATATTGAGAAAGCGTGCAGAAATGGATGACTTTATCTGGATGTTTTGCCAAGGGAAACATCTTGACAGAATATTGGCAAGAATATTTTCTGTCAATCTTTCTCCGTTCGGCGTCTCTTTTTCCGCGCCATGGGCAGAACAGCGTGCCGAAACAGGTCGGTCAAAAACAGGTTTGTAAACCTCATGGGTATATCGGACACAGTATAAAGAGAGTGTGTAAAAAAATGAAAGGGAGTAAGAACTATGAAAAAAAACACAAAGAAAATACAAAAGCAATTGACAAGTGGGTGGGGGCGGAAATATTAGAAGAATAAATTGCGCAAAAAAAGAAACAAAAGATAAAAAGAAAGAAACAAAAGATAAAAAAAAAAAAAGATAAAAAAGAAACAAAATATGATGTTCATCACAAATATAAAACGAGTAAAAGACAAGAAAAATACAAAAAGAAATAGAAGGTTATCTCTTTCTCTTTGTTCATACCACTTCCTTTCAGGACTTGGGTGATTATGCTTCTCCACAGCGTCCTAAAGTTTGATGCTATTTTACACCAGTTATTTCAGTTTGTCTACCACTAAAAGTTTTCTCAAAGGTTTTCCAAGAGATTATATTTCTCTGTCATCAATTCTAATTTTTTTATATAACATGTAAGTTTTCTTTTATATAAAATGTAAATTTTAAATTCTATATGATACTAGTAGCATGGCCCGGCGTTGCCCATGCTTGGTTCAAAAATCGTACGACTCATACAGCAATCGCTATCACTTGACTTAAAATATTTTTGCCCTTCCTTGCCTTTAAAGGAGTGCCCTTTGCCGTGCTGATGTTGCTACATACCTTACTTCTTGCCTATCTCACACTGTTAATTTTTTCTAAGCTCTATACTAAACATTAAATCTGTTACGAAAAAAGAACTAAACAAAATGAACACAAAACTCGTAACCTGAAAAACCGAATGAAAAAAGAATGTTAACAACAACTACTTCTTCCCACCCAACCCAGTTCTGCGGAATCAGAATGAATGTTGAGTTTAAGCAAGCGAATGAGCCAATTGGAGTAAAGTGCCATGCAGATTTAAATTTTCCCCACTTGTGACGAATGCAGCTATCGATTTTTTTTCATGCTAGCATGCTAGTTAACATTCGTGTCAGTCAGCTGTTGGCTCTCACACTGGCCAATCGAATCTTCCTGCCTATTCGTGGCAGCCAGCTATTGGCTCACACTCTGGCCAGTACAAATTGGCCGCAAACTACATGAAAACTGCAGTAGAAGCATGAACAAATCGATTATTTCCACTATCGATGGGAGTTGGGAAATGCAAAGTCAGTCTTGGCCTTTCCAATAACTTGGAGCATGTGTATGTAAATTTTGGTGTAAATCCGTCGAAAATTGCGGCCGTGCATTCGTTACACCCACACACACGCAGAGACACACATCCTGTCTTTTATAGATAGTTGCTGAAAAACGTTTAGCTATTTCTTTCTGGGCGTATATAGCAGGTTTTCTTTATATTTTCACTGATTATTTCCCTTAAAACATATGTACGTCTCACATTGTCTATTCATTTAAAAAGCAAAATAATTGGCTATATTACGGTTGTGTCAATTTTGCAATTTCCATTTTGGTGATGTAGGCATTCAAGTATAGGTAAGAGATAAGAACTGAGGATACCCTGGCTTTTGAGAAAACAGAAAATGTATCTAATAATTAACACCGGGAAGAGACATGAAATTTCTAGGTTATATAATGAGGAAAGTCGGCTCAGAAAATTGGATAATCACATGAAAGATTGAAGGCTAGAGGAATAGAAAAAAAGAAAAGCGCATTCCCTACTTAGTGAGCTTGAGTAAATGGATGACCGAAAAAGGTTTCGACAAAATAACAAAAAAGGCATTTATTAAAAGCTACGAAGACCAAGAAATTGTGCAGAGCCGATCACATACGCCCTGAATAGATAGGACATAGACAAAAAAGAAAATCTCCTCAACAAGAACGGACAATATAAGGTATGTGCTACGAATCGAGGGCAAAAGTATCAAATAGTTGTTGTTGTTGTTTTTCTTCTTCTTCTTCTTCTTCTTCTTCTTCTTATTCTTATTCTTCTTCTTCTTATTATTATTATTATTATTATTATATGTGCCGTGTCCTTTCCGGACGTGTATGTCTATGAGTCTCCACAACATTATATCCCTAATAGTACTTAATACGTTTTGTCTTTTCGGTATCACTCCAAGTCTCTGTTCTGCCACCCATCTACTTAAGCATATAATACTTAATACAATTTATTAAGAGATACGATGGACACGGATTTGTGGAGAACAATAATCGCCTACGTCCTAAATGGACACGGCACATAAAGAAGACCTACTGTCACGACAACAAATACTAAATCTCAATGAAGACAGATTAACTTTACATCTATCCCGCAATCTGTGAGTTCCACGCAGAGCCACCTGTCGATCTACTTGTTTGAATTCTCGACCTGATTCTCTCATTTTAAAAAGTGTCCGGTTTCCCAAACGTGTTGAGCAAGACTTTCGAAGAAATCACGTGGTCTTACCGAGATTTGTCGAGATTGCAATCATCTCATCTTATCCCGTAGAACTTTTTCTTCATGATCTCGTGCAAAAGTCATTTTATCGTGAACTCTGGCAACATAAGCCGCTCACTGATGATTTTCATCGACTCGCTGATACCGTGGATGATGGTGTCCTGCACATGTTCGATGAAAGCCTTCCTTGGGATATCCGAGGGATTAAAATATTTTCTCTTGGCAACGAATTAAATTCCCTTGCTTTAAGGATCCATGTTGAGACTAAGGATTTGAAAACTTCAGGAAACTGACTATATTCAGGTCACTAGAGTAGTTGCTGAGTAACGCAGACACTTTTTCATGCTGGCAGGGTAATTCTATTCATATTAGCTTATATTATGGTTAATTTGTGGTTGAAATTATGCAAACAAGTAAAAATAACATTGACATAAAACAGTCTTGAAATACTAAAGAATACATTTATTCAATAAAATCGCGATTGGCTTAAACCGCGGCCTCTAGACAACTTTAGAATCTCCTGCACTTCTTCTGGACGGTTTCATTGTTTAATTTGCTGAATGGTGCCATAATCATTGCCTTCACTTAATCTTTGGTTTGACAAGGAGTTTTGTTGGTCTGAGCTCCACACATATTAATCCATGAAGTTGCAGTCTTGGGAGTTAAGTAAGGGGAGATTTAATCACAGAAATTGTTTGACAGTCATACCTGGGTTACTCTCCTAGTGTAGCATGGAGGAGAGTTCTGTTACCAGAAATAAAGTCTTCCAACAACCACCATCTTGACCCAGCGTAGCACTACGTCCTCAAGGCACTTGATTTAGGACACCGTGTTGAGTTTGAGGCCCTTACCAACACATTCAGAGCCATCAAAGTGTAGTTTCCGAGATGCCGTATCTTCATAAATTACCAGTGAACTGATCCAGCCCTTTCCAAATCCTCTGCACTCTTTTCAAATTGGCACCCAAACACACTGAAATGTTCGTATTGGAGATTTCTGTGAGAATGCTAAGCAGTACAGCCTGCCGTTTCCAAATTTCAGGCGAAGTGTATTGTGTCGCGGTGCTCTTTTCATCATAGACGCTGCCTAACTAATCCTATTATACTATGCACTCTACAAAATAAAAAAACAAGGCGCATGCGCGAAGCTAAAATATAAAATAGCGACAATTTAACCATCGCAAAACACACACACACACACACATACACACACACACACACATATATATATATTGAGTGTCTGTACATGTGTATGAACCCGCTTTAGGTCAAATTGTCTCATAGAAAAAAAGAACATGATATCCTCTCTAATTTGAAAGAAATCTTCGTTTAAAAAAAAAGGAATCAAGCAAGGCAATAATGAATAATGTCACTATGACTCAAGGGCTTTCTCGGATTAGAAGTGTATGAATAATCATAAAAGAACAGATTTCAAAAAGTCAAAAGATGACCATTGACGTTGCATTTTAATTTCTGAAGATTGTAGGTGGCTGGGAAATCAGAAATCGTAACATATTTCCACAGGTGAGCAGAACCTTTTAGAATAGAAGTCAGGTTGCATCGAGCTAGATCAAAAGTAAAACTGTAAGACTTCATTGCAATACAAATAGCATACTTAAATTCATGCAGTCGGGGCACTAAGAACTCGTTTATGAAAATATTTATAGTAAAGACAGAGTGAAGCAACGTCATGGCGACTGGAAATTGACTAAAATCGAGATGTCACTTCAGGACCGATAACATTACAGATCCTTCTTTGAATTTTGTCGAGAATCACAAGATATATATCCGGAGTACCAACTCATTTATGGAAGCAATATTAAAAGCAAGGATGGATCTCCTAAACATTGAATCGTTGTTTGACGGAGATGTTATTACATCAACATCACAGAGAAATGAGATTCTAGACCTCACTTTTGACCCCAATATGAAGAAATTGCTTGATGCCATAAATCAAATATGATTTCCCAAATCCACTTGCCAGAATGGTATACTACCTGCGATAATCAAGTTCGGTCAGTACCATCTTGTAAGAAAAGATTTGCTATCTTTTCTTTGTCGTTTCGGAGCTGCATCTATAGAAACTCGATATAAAAAATAAAAAAAAAGGGCTACAACGAATTTTTATGGTGATTCCCAATGAATTCCCTTTTCTGTCTTCCTGACAGTATTCTCAACACTGAATAGAATCAAAAGTAAAATGGTAGTTAAATTCAATCATGAAAATCAATGTGGGTTTTGTTCTGGAAAATGTATTCGAGATACGATTTTTCTTTCTCTACAGCAAATTGCCGAAAAGGCGCGTGAGAAGAAATATGAACTCTGTATGGATCTGACAAAGATCAGTCAACAGTAAAATTCTTAAAAGTAATTAGTTAACCCAGGTAATGTGTTGATGGCTGGAATTCTTCCATTACGATACGAAAGCTTCTTTCATCTTAGATGCTGAAAGATTCAGTAACAAAAGAAACAAAACAAGTATATGCCATGGCTCACAATTCTGACCATTTTATTTCATTTTATTTTGTTCTGCATTCAGAAATTATAACACATGTGTTAACTTCCGCTTTCCTACTTCCTGTGGGCTTTTTAATCATCAGCGATTCAACTCAAAAACCTTAATAAGAGACAGTATTGTTAGACTTGCTATTTGCCGAAGCTGTTTGGGTTCGAACAGGACTTCGTGTGGGTTTTGATTGTGTGTTTAGAACCACATCAACTTCTTGTGAGTAATTTAATGCTGACATTTAATTTTCTTGGGAGCGTTAGTATATTTATTTACAAAAATATATTGCTGGTCATTTTTTTTCAAAAATTTATTGCTCATATATTTTCTTTGAAAATTGCTCATATTTTTACTTTTAAAATATTTTATATTTCTACTTTGAAAATATTTTGTATTTTCATAATGATTTGACACTAGTTTACTGGTTAACTATTTGCCCATAGTTGGGGCACTAATAGGTGAACACCCTGCTGAACACCCCTACGTCAAAACTAACGGGAGAATCTATCAGACAAACTGATTAATTTTTAAATTTTGGATTTATATATGGTGGTGTATATCGGTGTTTACATGGAAGTGGGAGAAAAAATTGTCGTCAGAACGCCACTCATACTTACGCAAACATACATACACGCACGCACACTAATTGACGTACGCAGACACACACACACGCACATTCACTCACTGGGGGTCGCACAAAGATAAACATATGTGAACAGTGTGGGACTGCGCATATATGCGCATCTATGTATCGTTGCGTACATACGTACGAATTTTGTCGCTGTATTCAATGTTGGATTTTGTAGCGAATATCTTTCGTCTGTTGCGCTGTCAACACGTAGAGTTTTCGTTTATTTTGTTCACTGAAAATGTTTTTTTGCACACACGTATATAAGTATGATGGAGTGTGTGTAAGACTATGGTAGGTAAAATTGTTATTAATTTTAATTTTTTAAGGCTGTTTTGTTATTATTTAAAAGTCGGTTATTTGCTTATTTTGGCGATTGCGCATATGTAATTGGTAGAAACGACAATTTGTAATACCTATTAGTATTTATGCGGTGGAATTAATTTTGCTAGAGGACGGAGAAGTAAGTATAGTTGTGGACTGATACGGTAATGGTAATTGTGATGCCTTAGTAATTGTCTACTAATGTGGCAATGGTAATTGTGATGCGGTAGTAATGGAGGGAGGAGCGTGTGATGAAAATAAAAATTGTAGCAAATAGTTATTGTAAAGTGGTAGAAGTGATTGTAGTAATGGTGGTGAAATGATAACAATAATTATAATTATTATGATGGTAGTTTGAACTAGTGTTATGGTGTCAGTGGTTTCTCTTTTTCATGTTCATAGGATCAATGGTGGTTTATGTTGTAGTGTTGGGGTTTTTTATCCGTTTGGTATGAATTATGATAACTGGTATTTGTTTTCATGTCTACATTTAGAAAATATTTCTGATCTTATGTTTAGTAATTTATTTTGTTGGTTATGGGAAATTATGGCTAACTTTTCATGTAGGCAACGTAGGCATTTCTTTGTAATGTTGTTGTAGGCAGGTGCGTTTTTCAATATTTTCCAACTTATTCTTGGTGTAATATTTCTGTCTATTAGATGCCATATGTATGTGGATATTGCAGTGCTGTTTGAGTATTTTCTGTTGGAGAATGAAAGCTCGTGGTTGTTTTTTGTTTTTTTATATTGAATGGTCCCTCAGTCGCACCGATGTAGTACATTGTCCTGTTGTTTGGAGGTACCTGGGTTTCATATAGTATATTCGTTCGTTGGCAATTTCCTTGGAGTGGACAAGTTTTATTTCTGCAGTTGCATTGAGGATCCTAGGTTGCATTATTGCACATTGTTATGTTTTTGTGGCTTATTTTTATTATTTGTTATATTTTTTTGTGCGGCTGTAACTGATTTTAACGCTTTTTTTAAATATTTTTGCTAATCGGTTTTTTTCAGGGAAGTGCTTTTCTATTAAGTTAAGAAATGTCCTTCCTATGTTTGTTTTGATGGTTTTGTTGTATGGTGGATTAAGCAAGATTATGTTTCTTTTTTTCTGTTTTTGCGTTTCGGTTGTGAAGGTGTGTATTGTAGTTGTTGGCTGTATCCACTTTCTTTTAGTGCTCCGTCATATGGTGTTTTTTGTTATTGAAAATGTCTATGTTTGATGGTATATATATATATATATATATATATATATATATATATATATAGATAGATAGATACAAACATATATACATTCATATATATATATATATATACATATATATATATATATATATATATATATATATATATATATATATATATGTATAAAACTAGTTGCATTATACAACTAAGCAATTGAGCGCTTTCCAATAAGCATCGCGTATATATAATATATAAATAATATATATAGAAATTATGTATATATATATAAAACAGTGACAAAACCATAAACACCTCCACTTGATAATGGCTAAAGAAGTGGCGGAAAGCGCTTGATACAACGAAGATTTTGTAAACATTTTATACTACCTTACTCTATATATATATATATATATATATATATATATATATATATATATATATTTCTCCAGGATCATTTTCTAACTTATTCAAAATTATTTTCACCCTGTCTATACTTCTAAATTTCTGTCTTTTCACGTACGATTTCATTTTCAAGTCTTTTTTCATTGATCTTTGTCATAGCTAAAACTCCTCTCTTCCGTGCCAAACGTCTTCTGGATTGGTTTGGTCCTTTTCTAATTGATCTCTTTAGCTCTAAGTTGAAATGATGAACCCTCTTCCTGTTGTCAGCTTCTGATTCAGTTTTCTTCTCTACTGTTACCTCTATTTTAGAATTATTCACGGTTCTCTTGATTGCTCTTGAATGGACTTTGAAGATGGAAACCACAGCATTAATGTTGGTGCCAATCTTGAAGGCCTGAATGTTTTTTTTTTCTTTTTTCCATTGCTCATTTGGAAAGATAGTGGTGCTGACACAAAACAAGTTTACTCTATTTACTTTCTAGCTGAATAACTTAAAGGGTTTTCAACGATTCTAAACAGCGTATCTTAAAACTAGGAAGAAGTAAACTTTTAGATATGAAACATTTCGTGTGATGGACAATTCTGCTGTTACACGATTTGGACAATTTTGCTGTTACACGATTTGGACAATTCTGGTGTTACACGATTTGGACAATTTTGCTGTTACATCCGGTATATATGTTTACTTCAAATGTTATTATTGTGGACACTTCGTTTTTTTTTTTTTTTTTTTTTTTTTTTTTTAGACGCCTCTTTTTCATTTATTGCACAGTATCTTTTATGTTTATGGCCTGAGCATTCGAGAAATACGAGTATAGAAAATGCATACTTCGACAGGGATCGATCCTGCCTCCGTTTTTAATCCCTACTGGAAGAAAAATTTTCTTTATTAGGATTTCCCGAATGTGCGTGCCAAAGACAATACACACTGCTTAATAAATAAAAATGGTGCGTATATTTCAGATGTGAAGTATCATCTTCAATAACGTTTGAAGTATATAAATCTCGTGCGAAAAATAAATCTATTTATTCTTTAGTAATATATATATATATATATATATATATATAGTGTGCATATATATACTGTGCATATATATAGTGTGTATATATATAGTGTATATATATATATATATGTTTATATGCTATCAGAATTTCATGTAATTTCTTATTCTATGTTATGTACCAACCTTAATCGGTTTTGTACTACAATAACGTAAACTTTGCAAGTATTTATATATGTGAAATAAGGTACGCTATTTGTATATGCAAACACGCACACACTGAGTACTTATTTTGGCAAAAGACCGTAGCAACTCAAACAACAAGGCCAGTTTCAGGATGGCCTTGTTATAAAGCCGTCACGAAATATATAAGCTCTTTATCATAAAAAATAACATTAAAATTAGGAGATAAAGTCTTCAGAAATCTAATCGAACCAAGTCTGGGGCAGCATTATACCAGCTATGTCGGATGAGGGTAGAGAGAAATACAATGTGTATGTTTCTGGTGAGGAAATCAGCTTGGGTGGTTCGTAGTTAGGGAAAAGGTTGCTCTTGGCCAGATTCCAGGCATTGCCCCGACCCTGCCAAAAACACTATCGTGGTTCAGGGACATGTACCGAGCATGTGGCGAGAGAGAAAATTCGCATTGACTCTTTTCCTGATATTTTACTGGTAAGGACATTAACGTTTCTTTCAATTTTGAAGATTTCTTCAACCCCCATTTTTCTGTCCCACCCACTTCAGTAATACCATATGCGACATTCTTTCTGTGTCTCTTTATCTTCTCTAACTCTTTCTTTCTCTCTTACAAGTGCATATGTATAAGCACACTCCCGTAGACTCGTAAGTATTTTCTGTACATGTATCTATATATAAATCTATCTGACACTATTTACATTATTGGGATTATTGTCCTCATCTTTGTCGCCATATTTATTACAACGGTTTGATCGTTGTCGAAATGAACCCATTATTTCGCTCACTGGGGTAAACAGTTCTAGTTCCACGTGCCATGTTTTTAATGGATATCAGTTATTAGTTATCTCCTGCTAATTCCTCTCTGCAAGTTTTCCACTGACTTAACCGAGTATTGAACTCACACTGTTTGGGTCCTGTCACTGGATCTAACCAACGCCTTTATCCACTGGGCCATGTGTCCTTAAGGCAGTGGAGAACATGGAGAGGGAATTAATAGGAGATAACTAGAACAGTCTACACCAGTGAGCGAAATAAAAGGGTCCAGGTCAACATTTCAGCCACCTGAAGAAGGCCGGAGCGTACAACGGCCGACACATTGTAATAAATATGGCGACAAAACGATGGACAATAGGCCGAATAATGTAAATAATGTACATGATAACTCATCTCAGAAATATAGACAGATACCAATCTATCTGACTTGCATAATTACCGAAATAATTGCATATTTATTAGGTTGGTGCAAAAATAATGACGTAATAATGTCGTTTTTTGACGTATTTTTTAACGTCAAAAAACGACATTATTACGTCATTATTTTTGCACCAACATAATACTTCCAGTTCTTGAGTTCAAGATATAAAGTAAGTCACGTCTTCTGACGCTGATTTTCAAGGCAAAGCAGAATGAAATGATGGAGCAATATACTGTTCCCAAAACTATATTAATCAGTTCATTAATGTACTTGTAAAACCATTAGTACCGACGTAGTAATATACAACCTATTAATAAAAATAATTACATTAATTAAATATTTACTTTTCATGGCAAATTTCTTTGTTAATGCACCTCATTTAGTGACGACAATTAATTACACAGATACAGCATTATAATATGAAAGTCTTCGATCATAATTTAGCTAGCAGCTAAACGGTAATGTACGGGTTTATCCCGTAAGCATTTAATTATCTTATACCTCTATGTATAAAAGGCAGGATGTACGTGTGTGTGTGTGTGTGTGTGTGTGCGCGCGCGCGCGTGTAACGAATGCACGGCCGCAATTTTCGACGGATTTGCACCAAAATTTACATGCACATGCTCCAAGTTATCGGGAAGGCCAAGACCGACTTTGCATTTCCCAACTCACATCGACAGTGGAAATAATCGATTTTTTCATGCTTCAACGGCAATTTTCAAGTAGTTTACGGCCATTTTGTACTGGCCAGAGTCAGAGACAACAGCTGGCTACCACGAATAGTCAGTAAGGTTCTATTGGCCAGCGTGAGAGCCAACAGCTGACTGACACGAATGTTAACTAGCATGCAAAAAAATCGATGGCTGCATTCGTCACAAGTAGGGAAAATTTAAATCTGCATGGCACTTTACTCCAATTGGCTCATTCGCTTGCTTAGACTCAACGTTGATTCTGATTCCGCAGAACTGGGTTGGGTGTGAAAAAATATTTGTTGTTAACATTCTTTTTTCATTCGGTTTTTCCAGTTACGAGTTCTTTTTTAAAGCTGATCGTTTTGTGTTCATTTTGTTTAGTTTTTTTTTCGTAACAGATTTAATGTTTAGTATCGAGCTTAGAAAAAAATCGCAGTGTGAGATAGGCAATAATTAAGGCATGTAGCAACATCAGCACAGCAAAGGGCACTCCTTTAAAGGCAAGCGATAGCGATTGCTGTATGAGTCGTACGATTTTTTAATCAAGCATGGGCAACGCCAGGCCATGCTGCTAGTACCATATATACGAGATCTAATAAAAACGTTACCGGAATGTTGCTATGATAACGTAGCCAAATTACACAGAGTGACGCGGCTTGTCACAGATTGACCTTGAATGCTCGGTAAAGTGCCTGGCTTTAGAATGAGACGACTTTGAAAGAGATTATATGCCGAATTTATATGCATTGTAATTTTGTTTGTAACACCAGTCTCGGTACGTTTAGATTAGACTTTGTACCCCAAAAATACACCGAGAACAATAAGAATAATTTTATGTGTTCTGTTAATTTGGCCAGATTAAACATCTATTTAAACAACGTAGTGCCAAAAAGTAAAAGCTTTACAATGAAATGATGTTTTATGTAGATTTTAGAAGCATTTTAGTACTAAGAATCTTTATTTATATTTTCATTTCTCCCAGATAGTGAGTGTCTAGTTTCCCAATTAATTTTCACTTTTTAAATGTTCTATTCGATTTGTTTTTATGCAGGTGCTTTGTTACCGTTGATTTCCTTTGTTTTTTAATGCATGCGTTTCATTCGGTCCATTTGGTAAAGAACATCCTGCTAATTGCGAAAGATGGCGCTAAAAATCTTCGATTACCTTGTTGAAAAATTATAAAACAGTTGAAGTGTTAACAAATCTCTGTGTAATAGAGATGAGAAACAAAAACCATACTCTAAATGCCAACAAATATTTCAGAGATAAATACATTCGAACTTCATAAAAAAATATCTTCCACTTGTGGGTATTTAGAAAAGCACATTTCCACATACTGTTTCATTAGCGTTTTCGTCTTATACACGGGATTTAGATATTTAAACTTTTCTAAGACATGAAATAGCGATCGGGTTTATATTCTAATCTCGTTATAGATGAGTATATACAGTATGTCATTTCGGGGTTTTAGAGATATTGTCAATAGAATCAGCGAAAATTATCCAAATTCTGGTTAATGCTTTCTCTTCATTTTTTTTACATTCGGGAAAACATGAATCCAGACTTCCTTGAGGTTTTCTCCATTGCCAATGTTTTTGAAAAGTTTTTTTTATATATATATATAAGTGCTGACTGAGCATTCTTATCTAACATGGAGCTTGGCTCTATAAAACATTAAATTGACTTATAATATTCGTACAACTGTTAAAACTGCAATATAATATGATATGAATATGATATAAATGCATGTACAGTAATTTACAAATTAATCGTTTTGGCCGGCAAGGTTCACACGTGTTATTTTTTGTATAGTGTCTATTTACTTTTTTAAATCTAACTACCTGTATTTTTATATATATATATATATATATATATATATATATATATATATATATATATATATATATATTCACAGAGAGAGAATGATTGTGCACAATGCAAACCAGTGCCTATAAATAGAAAAATTATAGAAAAAATACGGTATATATCATATATAAATATATGTAATATACCCTACCTATGAACACTAATAGGTATGTCCCAATCCTCATAAATACGTTGGACACTATTGTAAGTGAAGAGGGGCACCTCGAGAGTGTGTAATGGTTACCAAGCTTGGCTCTCTAGAACAATTACGACTGAGTAGTGAGTTCGATCCTCAATGGGAACCCTGTAATTTCGGCCTTGTGCCATATCTAAGCTACGCTTGGAAAAACACTATTGTAAGTGAAGGTAATATGCTGTTTAAGTAGTCCACCACTAGTAGTGGTTTACCTACTTCACGCCGCTGGCGAGTATTATATTTTGTTGATGTTATAAAGATTACCATTTCATTTCCAAACTCCGATTTGGTTATTCCTCATCCATTAACTTTTTTCTAATTTACAATAATATACATTTGAGGATAGAGCTTCTTATAAACGGTTTTATTTATAGTTTGTTGTTTTTGTTGTATGTGTTTTGCTTCTAGGATCATAAATCTATTTTTACAAATTGATATTACTAGTATTTCGGTATTGTTTTTGAGTAGCTAATATTACTATGATATTTATGCATATATATATATATATATATATATATATATATATATATATATAGTAATAGTCTTTTAAATGTAAGAATTATACTCGCCCGGAAAAACCCTGGGCACTTTGATATGTAAATAAACAGACCAACACACAAGGGAAATAAAAGGTACAAAAAAAGTAAAAAACAGAGAACATGTACGTCAGCCGAAGATAATCGTCTAGCATCCAAGTTCAGATTCCGAAGAAAAAATAACCCCGATACCAGTAAGTAAAATAACTAAGTAAAGTGCTCAATACGTAAGTAGAGCAAACCTACTATTGTACTATTATATACTATACTACTCTTCTATTATATATATATATATATATATTTATTAAAGACATCCTTGGTAACCATTACACACCCTCGAGGTGCCCCTCTTCACTTACAATAGTGTCCAACCTGCATCCTATACGGAACCGTCATTTACGCTGACGTGTCTTACCGATCGGCCACAAAGAAGCGTTCGGTAGACAAGGTCGAATTTACTGCTTATAAACTTCAATCTTCCATGAATCGCGTACATTCTTAACTGCTCTGGCGTATCAAATGTAAACAAATGACGTCATATATTAAGAAATGGACAAAACCCGACAATTTATTTATTTATTGAATCCTGTAAAAGAACGAATATTTTCTATGAAAATTTCTCGGACATTCAGGCCGGTAAATGTTATTTAATACTGTTTACTATAAACATAGCATTTACTTAAATACTTCTATCTATAAAAAAAGAACGTTAAACATAAAAATGTCTTTAATAAATAAATTGTCGGACTTTGTCCATTTCTTAATATATATATATATATATATATATATATATATATATATACGCACAATATATATATATATATATATGTGTGTGTGTGTGTGTGTGTGTGTGTGTGTGTGGTTATCGGATTTTTGACAGGTTGTATATCCGCTTACTTTAGCTTTTTTGAAATCTAACCTGGATCGATGTTTATTATCGTCATTCCATTGTTATTTCGTCTCTCACTTGATACACTATAACTCTGAACTTGTGCCAGACTAGTGTAAACCTAATGGGCATCAATCTGCTACATGTTATTTATTACTATTTGTCAGTGTATGCTTCATATGATTTTTCGTTTTATTATCTGTCTATCTATCAATCTATCAATCTGTTTGACTGCCTGTCTCTCTGCCTGTCTATTAAAATATTGTCATATCTTGAGATAGATATGACAATATTTTAATAGCCAGTATTGATGGAGATTTCCTTCCTAACGTTTTGAGTGAAATGGTGTGGAACGTCAGCATCTTGATTATATCATTATTTTCTCTTCGTGTATCATGCGCTATCGATTTTCGCTGCTGGTGCTGTTGAAATTCCTCATGTTATGCAGTTTTTAAGAGGTAGGGTTCTAGCTAAGACCTACAGTCTTCATTCGCTTTAAGTCATTTCAATTATTTATGTGAAGAAGCGGTTATATACAGCTGACAGTTTAGCTGTTTAACGAGTCTGCCGCCATGAATGACGTCAATGTGACAATCTTGATCTAATACGAGTTCTTAGGTGAACGTTTTGGTTTTGTATCAACGTGCGGTTTTGTGTGAAACTATCCTTTCTACGTTGAATATGATTATCTCCTCTGCTAGATTCGCATAACTGTGATATCTGAAATCATTCTCATTTATTAATTCCATATATTGAATCTCTATGACAAATTCTGGGCGTGTGCTGTCTTTGCTTTCATTCAAATACTAGATCATGTTTTCTGTTTAGAAAGTTTTATCTCAAGTTCTGTTTCTTGAACTTCTTGGTAGAAGAAGGCACTTTTCACTATCATCCAATGTGCGTGCGAGAATATGTCTTTTTAAGGTCCAATGGATATACAGCATCTATTGGTCTGGTAGCTGAGTCAAGAATGTATACACCTTTATTTGAAATTTGTGTACGAATTGATCTATAAGATTGATCATTTACAAACAACATTCAAGCGTGATTTTTCAACTCTTATATATGTACAGTGGGCGCAAAACGTATTTGGAATTCTGTTCTCCCCGACCCGCCATATTCATCTAACTTTCCACAAATCGATTATTCCTGTTTTTGATCACTCCAAAACAGAATTAAATGGAAAACGTTCTAGCAATAAAATCAGATTCAGGCATCCCTAGAAATATTTCCACGTCAATACCTGTAGAATGTTGCTCAAAAGTATTTGGAAGTTGCCTGATATGAAAGTTACCTCATATGTAACAAAAATAACAGCAAATAATAATGAATATATTATTGAATAATATTTAATTTCGTTTTATTTTGTAAGAATAAATTTAATAAGTAAAAACGGAAATTATGTATAAACCGAAGCGAAATATATGTCTATAGTTATTAGTTGAGGAATTATGATTACTTTACATTACTCGGATTGTTATCCATCATATATATATATATATATATATATATATATATATATATATATATATATATATATATATATATATATATAATAGCATAATCATCTTCATTGCCATTTTCACAACGTTTCGGCCGTTCTCCCCTTCGGCCTTCTTCAGTTCATTGTAATTTCGAACCGAACCCTTATTTTATCGACCGGGGTAGATTGTTCTAGTTCAATGCGCCATGCTTCTTTTGGATGACTCAGTCATTTACTTTAACTCAACTCTCCAAGTCTTGGTTCACCACTGCTATGGTCTTGTACTGAACTCACAAAACTTTGCGTCTAGTCACTGGATATAACTAGCGTCTTTATCCTCAAGGACACATGGCCCAGTTGTGAATATGGCAATAAAGATGAGGATAACCGTCCGAGAAATGTAAGTAATGCAACCAAAGTGAAATATGAAGTGTTCTTTTACCCGACATTTCATAACATGGCGCATAAAAGTGGATGATGAAAGCCGTGTGTATCTTTCTACCGTTTCTCCCTTTACCATTTGTATTTATTCTCGTTTTGCAATTCATTCTCGCAAACTCACTATATTGGTTATTCTTTGTTTCAGCCTCTTTTCAATCTATGTATGTCATTTATATAAGTATTATACTTCTAAATTCATTTTCATTATGTGTCCCAAAATCTACATTTGTCTCATTCAGATTGTAACTATCAGTTTCCTTGTAGAATCCGTTCTTAAAACCTCTACGTTGGTCATGTAATCTTCCTGCTTTATTCGCAACATTATTCCATAGAAACATCATTGTCTCTTCTCCATCTTTTGAGATGTTCTACATCATTCAATATCATATAGGAAATTAGATAATACATGGCAATTAAAAACACGATGCTAAGAACATTTTCCGTTTACTTGTAATTTTCTATTGCTTTTGAAGGACATCTTTCTCGATTCATCTTCGAATTTTTCTTATCACAATTTTCGGCATCTGTTAATGCACAACAGATAGTAAATGCCCTGCATCTTCAACATCTGCTGGGGCATTAGTAGTAGTGTGCAAGATCAGCAGTGGTGAACCAAAACTTGGAGAGTTCAGTTAAAGGGAAATAACTGAGACATCCAGAAGATGCATGTCACGTGGTTCTAGAAATAAAGGGTTCGGTTTAAAATTCCAATCACTTGAAGAAGGCCGGAGCGTAAAAAGGCGAAAACGTTGTGAATATCGCAATGAAGATGAGGATAACAGCCTGAATATTCTAATATTTTACCAGGTTGAAAGTAATTTTTAGTGGATATTCATATTTCAGCAGACATTGCGTTTATTTTCCAAACATTATATGTATTTATTTTCGCCTATCTTCCTGAATAATCAAAAAATTCTATTAAAGAAAGTATACGCTCCGGCAGGATTCGAATCTACGTCCGCCGCCCACTGGATAAGAATGAAGTATCGTTAGATCCGACGTGCTTTAACCAACTGAGCCATGAAGAACTTAACGATAATGTTTTATTTATTAATCCGACGCATTTTATCACTTTAAAAGCTATTTCCCGTGTATACTAATATTTGAAAAGACGCCCCACTTTATTTTCGCTTAGCTGCCTAAATATTCAAGAAATCTTATTAAAGATAAATATGCGCTCTCCGGTAGGATTCGAAGCAACGTCTTCTAGCTTTGGCAGAGGAAACCATCATTAGATCAGACATGCTTTTACTGACTCATCTATGAAGAAAGAAACAGAGATTTTACACAAAGCCTCCACTAAAAATAACGTTTAAAGTGATAAAATTTTCCTACGTGTAAAAATCTACATATATTTCTGTATAAAGTCATTGTTATTTTTTCGACGTGTTTGTTGTGTCTCATTTTGCCTAACACAGAGAAAAATATTCAATACTATTTGATAGCATTTTTCTTCTGTCTTATCTGTTTTTTCGCCTTGGCCATATCACTACAGGAACGACACGTGCCTTCGTCGTCTGAAAAAGCCGGAATACACCTGATAGCTCTTTTTTGATGTAAGTGAATAATTTCAAATTGATAACATTTTACTAGGAGTTTTAACCGTTTGACTTTTAAGTGAACTGAATTACTTTACATACATATTACTTACACTTTTTTGTAATATTTATTTAACTGTATTCAGGCTGATCCTCTTGAAAGATTCGTCTATGTCAAAAGCAATCGGAAAGACGCTAGGCTAAAACAAAAGAATACCTAACTTAAGTTGGGTCGTAACTAAAGACGTAAAACCAAAATAAAGGCGAATAATAGGAGAAAACCTTCCTTTTTACATTAAATATGACGAAGTAATCATAGCAATTTACAAATGCATCTCCTATTATCGGAAGGGAATTGAATAGGGATATTTCCTGACAACTAGACTTGCTTCGAGAATTACCAACTGATTCAAACGTTAGACTGAAAGGGTTATTTTCGAAAGGAACTTCATTTAGGTAGCCACGCATTGTGAAACGATTATTTATTAAGATTAAGTTGATCAATAAATATATATGTAATTACGTCAGCATAGATAGGTATATATATATATATGTATAATTACATATATAAGCATTTACATAATGTCTGAAAAAACTTTTGCATATCTTACCGAAAGCGGAGGTCGGTGATCATGCCCAGCATTTTGAAATCTTTTCTGACAGCCCGCGGACACTTTGAATCTCAAAGTATTGGCGTAACATGACAACGCACAAGCATAAATAGATAGATAGATAGATAGATAGATATAAACGACATAGATTTGATTCATAAAACCCAGATACTTAAAAAAGCAATAACACGTAAACCGCAGTGTAAAGACGCGGCAAGCTAAAACAAATTCAAACATTTCGCCAGAAACGTAACAACATCCACAGGTAATTCTTTTCAAAATGACTTAAATCTTCTCTAAGCATATATATTTTTTCTATAGTACAGGTATATTGATGTACCTCTGTATGTATATATACATGCATACACACACACATATATATATATATATATATATATATATATATACACACACACACACATATATATATATATATATGTATATATATATATATATATATATACACGTATATAGCCTTTTTTACATACAGACGTTGCTATTATATTTGTTTTATCAACTAGTGTGTTACGAATAGGATCCAGTATGTCTCCCTGAATATTTAAATGAGAACTAATTGAACTATGATTAGAAACATGTAGTGTGAGTCTTCTTGTCAAACATGATGATGTAGTGCACCCTATTTTTTTTAGGAAATTTGATTGATCAAGAACATAATTCCTTAATGGACATTTAAATTCTTAACTGCGTTTTGAAAATGAAACATCACATGAATACATACATACATACAACAATCTATTTCTCGTTAGCAGTTAATATATTCAACATTGAAAATGGCTAAATGTATAGCCGGAAGCGCTCGGAAAAAAATACCATAAGTTTTTATATAATTTATCTGATTAAAAGAAAAAAACATAAGATCATATGATAAATTATATGAAAAACTTAATCGAAGAACCCTGTCTGTCATACTTAATTAAACTTTCATATATATATATATATATATATATATATATATATATATATATATATATATATATATATATTAAAGAAAAAAAACAGACCAATTTAGAGCACCATTATGATAATTTATTTCACTAGAGCCCTTTTAAATGACGCCGGATCATCAGATAGCACTTTCAAAAATGAAATGAAACGAAAAATGAAATTAAAATTGATGGGTAGTGTAAGTTTTTGTAATTTAACAAAGAGTATAAAAGGAGTAGTTAAAGAGACATGGTAGTGTTTAGGGAGGGATTAATTTCATGTTTCTTGTGTTCTTTAATTTTAATGATGAACATTAATGTGAACATAGCGTTAGAAATTATATAATAGTGTTGAAACTTTCGACTTGCTTAAGTGACCATTAAGTGATCATGAAAGTAGTTAGAGGTAACTGATGAGATTCATAGAACGAGTACATTAATCAGGAGCATAAGGTTTAAAAACATCAGGCAGCTACTAAGTAACAATACCAAAATACTAACGAAATCATACAGTAAAAACAGACGTATGATCCTTGAGGTATTACTCTTACAAACAATCATGAATAAATATTAACAGCTATCACTTAAGAGCTCGCATCCTCAAACATATTCAAAATGGCACAACTTGCCTAACTATAATGTATTATATAATTTAATCTACCCCTTTTTAAATTTTTCCATTAATTTCATGTATTGGACATTGAAGTGGGTGATTGCGTTGTGTCAGGTTAAGGATACTTGATCCATCACACACACACACACACACACACACACACACACACACACACACACACACACACACACACATATATATATATATATATATATATATATATATATATATATATATATATATATATATATATATATATATACTAACAAAATATACATTTTTCCTCACCGGTAGCATAAATCGGAGTATCATGTGCGATGCAATCGCCAGGTGCCGATTGAAAATTGATCGTTTTTTTACGTACTATTATGCTTGTGGAGATATACGAGAGGAAAATTGTGTATATATATATATATATATATATATATATATATATATTGATCACGCCAAATTATGCACACTCACCTAGAAACTGTAAGCAAGCACCGCTAATCTTAGTTGTCAGGATCTGGCATCTGTGGGTATTGAATGCACACGAATCTGTGTCTGCAATAAGGAATATTCTTTTTATATAAACAGTCCCAAAGGAGACAGGACGAAGAACGAGAAACGAATGCATGACTGATGAGATTCTCGACATGATGAAAAGAAGACAGAAAACTTTGTCAAGATTCGGAACGGAGTACAGAAAACTGAACAATGAAATAAGGACCAAATGCAGGCAATCTAAAGAAGAATGGCTAAACAAAAAATCTGAAGAAATAGAAAGATTGAGTACAACAAAGAAAAGAGACATGGACAAACAAATAAGACAACTAACAGGACAAAAGACATGTTCATCAAGAGGCTGCCTAAAATCAAAGGATGGAAGACTCATATTAGAGAAGGAAAAGATTCTTCAACGCTGGAGAGAGTATATTGGAGAACTCTTCCACGACGTAAGGGAACAACCAGCAATACACAGACTACCGACGGGCATAGAATTCTGAAAACCGAAGTAAAAGCCGCATTAGCGAAACTGAACAGAAACAAGGCAGCTGGGCCAGACAGATTTGTAACGGAAATGCTGGCAGCTTTAGATGACTTTGGCATAGACATGAACACTGACATAATAAATGAGATCTATAACAGCGGGGATACACCTGGAGACCTCAGCAGATCTATCTTTGTAGCTATGCCAAAAAAACAGGCGCAAACAAAGGCGAACTCCACCGAACAATAAGCCTAATGAGCCACGTGACAAAACTCATCACCCGTATTCTAATGAACAGATCACTCAGCATAATCAGCCCAGAGATAGGACAAGAACAGTGCGGGTTCATTAAAGACACCGGAACAAGGAACGCGATATTTATGCTCAGATTGTTATCAGAAATAGCGATACATATGCAGAAGGACGTGTACCTGTGTTTTATAGACTACGCAAAAGAGTTCGACAAAATACACGACAAGTATCTGATGGGACTTCTCAGCAACCTCGATATATTCAGGTAAGATATCAAAATAATCAAGAACCTATACTGGCATCAAACAGCATGCATGCACATAGGGAATAAGTTCACTGAATATACAAAATAAAAAGGGGCTTAAGGATGATTCTTCTCCACTGACCAGTTCAACCTATACAGCGAGGCAATCCTGAGAGAATTGGACACTTTAGCATTAGCGGCCACAATCTTAACAACATAAGATAAGCAGACACATTATTAATAGCAGACGTACAAATGAAATTACAAAATCTACAGAAGGTAGCGACGGAGAGCGAGAAGAATGGACTAAGCATGAGCTACAAGAAGACGGTGTTCATGGTCGTCAGTAAGAAGATGAGCCCGAAATCCAATCTAAAGTTCGGGAACAATAGAATCAAGCAAACGCGGAAGTTTAAATATCTGGGAAGCGTCTTGATAGAGGACGGCAAGTGCGACACTGTGATCTGTAGGCGTATTGGGATGGCCAAGAACACATTCCAAAAGCTGGGCAGAGGACTGCAAGACAGGAGGATATCTTTGGTAACAAAGAAAAGAACACTAAACTGTTACTTGAGATCTGTCCTTCTTTCCGGCAGCGAAGTTTGGACGATTTCCCCAAAGAAGACCCAAAGAGACTCTAGGCAACAGAGATGTGGTTCTACAGAAGGATGCTAAAATATCATGGACCGAACGTGTGAGCAACGATGACATCTTAGAGTGGTTACAAACAAGTAGAAGTCATACAAGTAGGACTTCATATCAGAAAGAGGCAGCTGAAGTTTCAGGGACACATAATGAGGAAGGAGGGACTGGAGAATCTGATACTCCCGGGTCGAATGGAGGGAAGGAGAGTTAATGGAAAACAACGCGTGATATATCTTGCAGACTTAAGTAAGTGGATGACAGAACGTGGTGTGCGGGAGGAAGCAGAGCTATGGAACTTGTTGAGAGCTACATGGGATAGAGGGAGGTGAAGAGCTATGAAAGAAAGAACAATTACTCATAAAAAGCTATATTTTGAAACATAACATGCAGAATAACCTAAATAAAAATATATAGGCGAAAAACTTTCTCGGACACATTGGAATGCATTATAGTTGTTTGCAATATTTCTCGGGTTGGGCACCTAGGCATGGTGTAATGGTTAGCAAGCTTGTCTCGCTAGAAAATATTACGACTAAGCAGTGAGTTCGATCATCACTGGGTACTCCGTACTTCTGGCCTTGTGCCACATCTAAGCAGCGCTTAGAAAATCACTACAATATTTCTCGTGTAGTGCATTAGCTATAAACAGAAAAAAAAAACAACTATCCTAGTTTCAATAATATAACTCTACAGCAAGGAAACGTGAGTGTTTTTAATTTTGTTCCAGTTTTGCGCAATAGGCCCGCAAAAAACCTATACTTCAAAATTATATTCAATTTCGTAGATCCCTAACGGTACAAGTTATTGTTAGTTTATGTTAAAACGAAAGTGGGGAGTTGTTATATGACTGGAAATTATCTGAAATATAACTTTATATAACCAGACATATGTTCTACCAAAAACAAGTACGCTCTTGAAAATAAATATATCTGGTCAGTTTCTGGAAATAAGTGAAGCACATCAAATTTCCGCAAGCCTTGTATATACCCTATACGTCAACAATCTGCCACTGGGTGGAACGACACTAGCATTTACTTAATGGTGGCCGTCTATCGGCCGGCCGGCGTGTTCTTCTCGGCAATGTTACCGCTGGCGGACCGCTCGATGCCCACCGGCGGCTGCTACCAGAGGTCCGCTGGCGTTGCCATCCGCTTCCCACCAACGGGCCACTAACGGCCTGTGTGTAAGGATAGCACTTAGTTGGCTGTCATTAAGAACGGTTTCTACCTTATATACAATACCATTCATTTTTTTTATTAAATTCAAATATTTTTTCTATACACCTGACGCTGCACAGTCATATTTCACTTCAAGCAGCCGAGTGCTTGCTCAATATTTGATTCGTAAGCACACTGTCTATATACGTCTCTTTCAGTGTATTGAATTCTCCATATCCTCAGCGTTTCCTGTCATACCTCAGGGAGAATCCGATTAACCGTTGTTTGTCAATTTGATTCCACTCTTCTCGTATTTCCTCCCCAAAAATCAGCTTTGCCATCAGATTTCCTGTAGACTTCTCTTTTTCTTATTTCTTTCTGTGACTGAATCTTTTTTTTTTTTCTATCTTTATACTCATATTTTTTTCTTTTCACTGCTCCCTCGTTTTATCTCCAGTTAGTGGAGCGCTGACGGTCACGGCTTAAAAAAAAAGTAAAATCATTCGTTTTTATTTCAATTGGGTAACAAGAACAATTCATTTTTATTGCAATGATAAGCAGAGAATTAATCTTTCTACCGTAGTTTCTTTTCCATTTTTTTTTTTAAATAATTTTTTGGCTTTAATTGTTTTCTAGGAATTTTTCTGTGTCAGATTAACGTACTTCATGAATAGAATTTATAAAATACCGGACGCTGGCATCCGCGTGGGAATGCAGTTAAGAGATATTGGATGCGAAACTTGCAGACGGAATGGATGTGTGAACGAATAAGGCAAAGAAACATGGTGTAGACGCGTGTTTCAAAATATAATACGTGACGGCATTCTTGGTACGAATCGAGCAGTGGAAAAGCCAGGAACCTGCAAACATCGTTTGTTTCGCTATGAAAAAGATGTAAAACGGAAGAAAAATTATTAAGCATGCAAAATATAAGAAAAAAATTAAGAACGAGGGAAAAAAAAACAGGACCCGGTTGGAGTGTCAATAAATTTCCTCCAATCAGAAGGATAGAAATAGGAATTAAACATGTTTATGATTTCTTACGAGATTTGAAAACAGAGAGAGACATAGAATGATTTGAAATATATGAAAAGTAAACAGGTATTTTTCATACAAAGGAAAAGAATGAAATATAATAAGTGTATCATAGCACTCCACAACTTTCTATCCGTTAGTCAGGTTCATCGCTGTTTTCCTCTTCCCACCTTTCTTTCAACACTTCCTGTGCCGCTCTTTCCTTTCATATATTCCTTTACACTAGCCATTCATCTCGCAAATTCGACGCGCTGCTTTTCACCAATATATTATACGAGAAATTTGAAGAGACAATTCTATGAATATGAGTCACTTAGTTTCCTTTTTTTCTCTAAATAAAGCCAAGAAAAACAATAACGACACGAAAGAAATAATAATAATTTTATGAACGATAGTAGGCACCCATTTATCTCGTGAGAGAAATGTTTCACCCTGTTTCAGTTTTTTTTTTCTTCTGTGAACGGCATCTGGACTGGCCTTAACAGTCAAATAAATATTTGCGTGGCATTCTCTTCTATAGGTGTGACAGTCGAAACTGGAATGTGGAATGAAGGTCTGAAATTGCTTTCTCAGCTTTCTGTGTTGTCTTCTGATCATCAATTGGTTTCGCTTTTTCCCGCCCTTCATGTCTCTTCCTAGAACAGTATGGCGCCAGCCGCTGCGACTGAAGAGTCGATGCCTGCGAGATTCAGGATCCTCTTGCAAATGTCCTTGAAGCTTTGGCATGGTCGCCTACTATAATAATAATAATAATAATAATAATAATAATAATAAATTAACTATTTTAGTATCAAAACTGTTTATTTTCTAAAGAGTTTGTGGTTAACTAGATTAGCTGAATTAAATATTACTACGATTACTTTTGTAAAGATGGTCTGTGAGTACTTTCGGATGGTACGTGTTATGGCAAATTGGTAATTGTTTAAATCGCTTTTCTGTATTTCACAAATATTCAAGTTAATAATGTTGAAACTATAAGTTACAACTACGAAAGCTAACAAATTTATAGCCATAAATCGATGACAATCACTGATTTCAGAACGTATCATAGATTTTACTAGTCGACAGAATTACTTTCTGTATTCTTCGTTGTTTTTCAGATTCATTATACGGCCTGCTATTTGGATTGATAACAGTTAAGTTGTCTTAATGGGCTATATATATGTTAATCATTAAGAAAGATCCTTCTCCAAATTCTATGGGCTGCGTCCCTTCAGGACGTTGCCGATTATGAATCTCTTCAATTCCTGTTCTTTTTACCGCTTAGGAAATTTTGTCTTTTTCATATATATCCTAAACACTGTACGTCCATGTATTTACATAATCTCGTTGGGTAGGCTATGTACTGTTTTCCTATGATTGTCAAATTTTCAAATCCCTCTTTCATTAGCGTGTGTTATTTAGAATTTTCGACTGTCTGTTTCTGAAGCAAAATATGAGTTTCCTTTTTGTTTCCTTTTTTCTCTAAGACTAACGTCGTTGATCACAGTTTCGTTCCTTACTATTCTCAGTATCTTTCTGTAGAACCACATTCCTACTGCCTAAAGTCTTTCCTTCATCGGTGGGAAGATTGTACAGCATTCAGAGTCATATTATATACAACTGTATTTAATACCAGAAAGAGAAAGGGAGCTTAAATTTCTAGCGTACATAATAAGGGAAAAGAGTTTGAAGAATGTTACACACCCAGTGTAAATTGGTGGCAAGAGGGAAAGAGGAAAACAGCGAATAACCTACCCAATGTGTTTTTCTACATTATCGGAACAACGGGTATTAGGAGCCATAGCAAAACGTAACCAAGAAAGATGTGAAGAGCCGTGATCGCCTTCCTCCTTAGAGGGACACGCCATTTTTTCACAGAGTTAATTTATCATCTTTCTTGCGTACACTCTTGTACAAATTAATTGAAAGAAAACGAATAATTCCGTTATTATTTACTTGTTTTTTATTTTATTTTTCCAATGAAATATGACCCAGTGCACATGTTAGTATTTCGTATCTCCATTCCACGAAGTCGATCCTTGCAGTTTGACAACAGATTCCGGATTGCATTTAAATCAGAAGAGTTTCCGCGTCAGTCTATACTACTCTGATTTGCTCACTCGTAAGGCTTGCCAGTGTGTTCCTGCAGCATTACAATTTTCGTACGCTTCCTTGGAGTAATGTCCATGGCAGACAACGGCCGTAGGACAACTAATCGTCAGTCGAGACAATAGTTTTTGGTGGTGATAAAAATCTGATACAATCACGGATGACGCAATAATTTTCAAGGCCAAACAAATTCCATTATACACCCCAAAAATCGATTCGTATTACTGCACAGCACTGCAATTTGGCTAATCTGAGGAAAAAATAGAAACCGATTACACTCTGTCACACCAGTGGGTCTAAAATTTACCGTATGGGGAAAGAATGGAAACTAAAGCGGTTGTTTCAATAGATTTACACAAGAGCGTATTATTATTTCAGGTGAAATTTAATAAGTTGATCATTTCATTTTCATTTCTGTTTCTATCATAAATGTTTTTACACTAAATTCTAACATTCACGTTTTCTAAGCTTTGATATTGTATTGTCAAAAGATATTCAATTCTAATCTCTTAACGATTAGAAATTTTGGAAGAGGCAACTAAATTTTAAATCGGTGTGCATCTTGTCAAGCAAACAAACAGAATTCCATTTCAAAGTTGAAATTCAAAAAATATAAAATAAATTATGGGTGCTATTCTTTTAGATTTTAAGCAAGTTTATTTGAAGAATCGTTGATGTTAAGAAACAATTACAAATAAATTTGCATTGTTTACGTTATTTATTTATTTGTAAATGCTTCACAATACATAAATAGGAAGTGAATTGATATCGACCAAAATGGCTGCCACCAAGAGTCTTTAAGCGAATAACATAAAGAAAGAATAACTGAAAGAAAGGAATTTAGAAATATCTTAAAGAAAGTAAAAAAAGATGGGGAAATCTGAAGGAAGAAGAAATTAAAGTAGTGAAAGATAAAAAAAAACAGAAAGAATTATAAACAAAGTGAGGAACAAAGCTGAAAATAGATTTAGAAAGAAAATGCAGAATTAAAAGGAACACCGTAGCAAAATGAAATGGTAAAAAATTCAGAATGATTATGAAACTAAGACACAAGAAACGGAAAAAAAGATAAGGGAGAAACTGGGGAAAATAGAAAGTGCCTTAACAAAAAATAAAGACACAATGTCGAAGGAAATATTGGTTATAAAGTAGGGTTGAAAGATATAAGAAACATTCTAAAGAAATATAGAAATGAATATAAAATAAAAAAGAAAGAAAGAAAAGAAAATTATAAACGAAAATAGTAAACAATAAATTTTAATTAGAAAGAAAATAGTGGTAAGGAAGGAAGGAAGGAAGGAAGGAAGGGAGAAAGGAAGGAAGGAAGGAAGGAAGGAAGGAAGGAAGGAAGGAGAGAGGAGGGAGGAAGGAAGGAAGGAAGGAAGGAAGGAAGGAAGGAAGAGAGGGAGGAGGAGGAGGAAGGAAGGAAGGAAGGAAGGAAGGAAGGAAGGAAGGAAGAGGGAGGGAGGAAGTAAGGAAGGAAGGAAGGAAGGAAGGGAGGAGGGAGGGAGGGAGGAAGGAAGGAAGGAATGAAGGAAGGAAGGAAGGAAGGAAAGAAAATAATTGAGAAACAATAGAAATTTAATAAATTAAATGAAGAAAGAAAAATCCAGAAGAACGTGTTATGAAAAAAAGAAAGAAATCGAGTAAAAAGGTTAAATTACCATAAGTTAGAAAGTAGGAAAGAAAAAAGTAAGAACAATTCAATAGAAATATAAATGGACGTAATGAAAATGCAAAAAGAGAAAGAAAATAAAGGAAAATAATAGTAACAAGAAACAATATGAAACGGAGAAAGAATAAGTGGAAAATAGGAAGGACAAAAGAAAGCAAGCAAGAAAGAAAGAAAGAAAGAAAGAAGAACGGAACAAAGAAAAAAAGAAAAACATGAGTAGGAAACAAGGTACAAAGAAAGAAAAATAGAAAGAAAGAAAAAACGAACGAAAAGAGAAAGTAAAACAATAAGATGCAAACCAAAAGAAAGCCGAAAAAGATTAAAGAAAAAGAATGGGAAAAGCAGAAAGAAAAAGGTAAACTAGAAAGAGAATTATTTAAAGAAGGATAAATATCAAAGCATTACAAAAGCGAAATAAACGGTGGTGCTTGCGACGATTGTGATAGAGAGGAACAAAACAGTAAAAAGAAATATTAGCGAAATGAACATTTCATATAAGTTCTTTTTTTAATCTCTTCCCTGATACAGATTTGCTCTTTAAAAGATTAGGATTGACACTAAAAGCAAACAGAAAAAAAAAATCTCTGGTCGGGGACGAGAAGTGACGAGAAAATGGCGGGTGGATGTGGGTAACGATAGAATGAAGAAGTCTCAAAATGGCGTAAGAAAGAAAGATGGCATGCATCAAGACAGCACGCCGGAATTTGGGTAGCGGCAAAATATCAGAGATAGAAGACATTTTTGCTGGGTGGGGGTGTCACAAATTTTAATATTAGGAATCTTCGCAGTAAAAGTCGACCGAAGTGATTTATAATGTTATTAATGAAAGAATTTTTATTTTTTTAAATTATTCATTTTACAGTAAACGTTGTGGAACACTAGTAAGTAAAGTGACTTCGCAAGGAATTGTTATTGACATAACTTGAATCTTCAAGTGTCATTCACATATAAGCTTATAATAAACTTTCTAAATGTAACGCGCATATATATATATATATATATATATATATATATATATATATATATATATATATATATAATATTTACTGCTGAAGTGCACTGATTGGATTTACTTCTATATATGTCATGTTTGCATATTTTTATTAAATAACTTCCCAGGTACTCAGATGTAAACCTGCACATCCTTGCGTCTTCTATTGGTATAATGTTAGAATATATATATATATATATATATATATATATATATATATATATATATATATATATGTAACTCCAGGTATTGAACTCAAACTCTTTGGGTACTGTCACTGGATCTAAGTAACGCCCTTATCCACTGCGCCATGTGTCCTTGAAGGCCGGAGCGTATAACGACCAAAACGTTGTAATAAATATGGCAACAACGATTAGGATGGTAGTCCGAGCAATGTAAATAGTATACATAATACCTCATCTCAGAATTGTTTGGCTTTTTGTCCTCATCTTTATTGCCATATTCAGGACGTTTCAGCCGTCATACGCTCCGGCCTTCTTCAGGTGATTGGAATTTCGAACTAAACACTTTATTTCGTCCAGCGGGGTAGATTGTTCAAGTTCCACATGCCATAACTCTTTCGTATGTCTCTGTTATCTCCCTTTAACTGAAATCTTCAAGTTTTTTTTGTTTTGTTTTTTGTTCACCACTGAAGTAGCGAGGCGTTGAAATCACAACTCTTTGGGTTAAATCACTGAATCCAACCAATTCTTTGTATGTAAGCCATACCACGTACGCTGACAGCTGCGAGTTAAATCCCTGGATATGATACTGCTGTAAAAGAACATATCTAGTTCAGTGGAAGTAAAAGACAAAGGAGAAAAAAGTTTAAGCTTGGCCGCCTTAGTTTCTTGCCACTGTTAAAGTAGAAATGTGTATGGGTCGATCGTGGAGTTTGAAAATGTCCGGACCAGCTTGAGGCACGCAGGTCACCCGTCAAACTCTATCCCTGACGAGAAGATTCAGCATGTTTGGCGAGTTATCATCGATGAGGTAGCATGTTATCGGCAAATTCAGATCCCTTCTATTTGTTCCTCCAAGGTGCACACTGCTGGTGTGATCAAGCTCAAATATCGATCACTTCACCACAATAGTTCTAACTATAAGGACGCACGAGCAGAAGGCAGTGCAACAAACCTAAAGATATGTTATGGTGACCGAGCAGATACTTTTTTGTCGTACCCTAGCATATAAGATAATTTGAGAAAAAATGATTTAGAAATTCTTTATATCTGCCTAACGCTGTAAATTCAATGATATAAATAAAAACTATATATGTGACGTCACGTGCTCCCCAGGCTCTGATATCCTGGCCACGGACAGCACCAACTGTGACGTCTTTGCCGCTGCGTCAGCTGTTCGCTCCTCGCTGCTCCAAACGTGACGTTCTAACCCTTTGGTTAGATTGATACCAGCCTCGCCGTTCCCAACCCGCTTCCAACGCCTGGTTACCAGGGTAACTGCACTGATCTCCAGTCTGCCTACCCACGTTGTGAATTGATCTTAGACAGACGAGTTCAAACAGGGGTTGGGGTCGTAATGCGAGTTGAGTCTAACGGGGGTGATAACACACAATTATGTATAAAAGAAAATAAAATAAAAACTCACAAGGTCCAACGTATCAAGAAAAAGGTAACAAACTTTTTATGTCTAATTGCTCGGTACATAGGACTATGTCTACCTCCCGACCCTTTCTGTGGATTGTGGCACGACGCTTTTACTAGGCAACTTTAAGGCTTCCAGTTGTATGCTCTCTAAGAAATTTGTGTTTCGGTGTGTCTTTGGACGAAAGTCAAAAAAAAAACTTATTTCTGTGGTCTGATTCTAAGTCGCTCTTCAAACTACTTGTTCTTGGTTGAAGAAGAGTCCGGAAGTGTGCGTGAATCTTGGTCAGCTATCTTGACACGGTTTCAACACTGGGCGCTCATCTCTGCTTGTCGTCCACGGCTGAACTCTTTCGCCGTCCGCGGCTCAACTCAAACTTCTCTCCAGAGTCTGAATTACTGGTCACTCATCTCCGCCGTCGGTGCGCGAATTAACTTCTTCTCTTCTGCTTGGGTCGAACGAACTTCTTCACTTAGGCCAAACGAACTGGCCTCTCTTGCCCGCAAAGGGGCGAACGAACCTGGCCCGCCGTCCGCGGCTCAAACTCAAACTGATTTCTGTCGGTTGGGGTTTCGCTTTTATTGACGCAGTCAAAACTGGGGTGGGTCTGTCGGCGCCAGGGGTTTCTTCGATAATTCTAAATACGTATCCACCCTTCTTATTTCTGGTTGGGGATTTTCCATTTTCGGTAACTCACTCTCACCCCACTTCCTTACTGTGCCTCTGAGGGGCGTATACCCGCTTCCCCGCTTCTTCGTATCGGCCTTACACTTACACTTCTGACAGGGGCGTCGACCGATTCTCCTCGTGCGTCACGTGACCGCTCTCGGCCAATGAGGTCCTGGTCGGGTATCTTTCCTCCTCCTTCGTGTGTCATGTGATCTTATTTAGCCAATGACGTCTTTAGTCGGGCGTGGACAATCCGTGGCTTTGTTTTGGGAAAGAAACACCTTGCTTAAAAAACAAAAATATTAATTTAAATCGTTCTTATCATGAGCGACTGCGATGACACCTTCGGCTTTTTAACACGTGGTATTTGTCAAGCAGTTTATCGCTAATTGGATATGACCTAAGAAAGGGATTTCTCAGACCTGTTGGCGTTTTTGAACGAAATAAAAATATTTCATTTTCCCCCGCCCGAAGGTCCGATAATAAAAATCTTTATTATCTCAAAAAAAAATTTTCAGCGACATCATCTTGTGTGGCTTTTTCCAATTCTAGAGACTGTCTGGGTTTTCGTATTAATGGTTTGCCTTCATATCCTTAGATACACTTCCCCACCCACTTAGACCTTTACTATCACTCCAATGACACACTTTCCACTTGTTACTTATCAATATTTTCATTGTCCCTAAACTTCGTTTTTTTTTTCCTCTTGGGTGACAACCAATTGATAACAACTTCCATTTTCGTGGATTCCGCGGAAATCGGTTAGATGCTTGACCCGGATATTTTTCGACACCTGTTATCTGTAAGCCGTTTGTGTGTGTGCTCGCCTATGACCTGTTTTCGTATTATTTTTTCTTTCTTTCTTCTTCGTTTTCTCTTTCCTTCTGCCAGATCGCTTGAATGTAAAGAAAGAATTATTCTTAAAACCCAAAATATTTTCGGCCCTAAATAATTATTAAATGGTTGATAAACCGTAAAAAACAAATCATATATCTATGAATATTTCTCTCAGCTCGTCAGGTATGCATGGTGCCACATATAACGCGTTTACTTTTTCATTCAGAGGGACTTCTTCAGGCTAAACAACTTTTTATATTGATAGAATTATATATATATATATATATATATATATATATATATAGGAGGAGGAAAAGAAAATATAAATATAATTATATTCGACGTCAAGGTCGAAGACGAGGACCCAGACTAAACGCGACCAACGCCAAAGACCTCAACAGTGAAAAAAACAGATGATAATTAATATCAACAGTTGACCCAGCGGATGAAGAGGGCTACGCATGACGGACAAGCTACAGAAGGCGCCACAATTAATTATGACAGAGTAAGCGGCAGCCATTGCATTTTAGTAACTGGATTCTGCATGTCTCATTCCATATTTGCCGCAGAGGAAGGTCATAAAATCATTTCCGAGCAAGTTGAGGTCCAACTTAAACAAATCCGTACGGTCGACAATTTCTTGTCCTCTAATTTTGTTTCCCCTCTTACACTTGTAAAAACAAAAACCGAAATGGATGACGGGAGCATGTTTCGGTGAAATTAGAAAGTCCTAGTCGTAAACCTGCACGTTGGCGATGGATGTAGCCAGCAACGCCAGAAGTAATTAAATTCTTGAATACGAGATTTTAAATGGAAAGAAATGGAGACGGCGGTAAACCTCTACAGAATGATATAAATCCGACACTAAATTATCAGATACAAGAAAATATGTAATATAGCCAGAGCCCGTAATTTTACGCTCGTATTTTCATCACAAAAATTAAATGTTATGGTAAAAATAACACTATACCTTAATATTAGGTTGGAGCGTCATAAATTGATCCTGCCTGTCTCATTCCATATGTGCTGCAGAAGAAGTTTAAAAAATCAAGTGCGTGGGTTACTTTCAAGTCATCGACATTTTCTTCTACACTAATTTTGGTTCTATTCGGACCAACTCTTACAAAGCCAAATGACGACAGAGAATGGATGACGTTAGCAAGTTTTGACGACACGGGAATTTACTAGACCTGAACCTGCACAAAAGCGGTGAATGTAGTCGTCAACGCCATCATCGAAATGGAAGCGCTCATCAAAGAAGAAATGAAATTATTGGATACGAGATAAACCTGAAGATGATTTTAAATGGAGAGAAATGGAGATTTCTGGATGCTTTTTTAGAGCTGGCTTCGTTTTATTTTTTTGATTGTTTGTAGTCATTATGAGTAATGTTGGTAGTGAAAGAGAGAGGGTCTAAAATAATAGTAACTGAACGGTCACCGTATGTAACATGGGCAGAAAGGAGATGACGCAGCCTGCAACATAGTGTCGCTTCAGGGTTACCCACCGGAGATGCAGGCAAGGACACCCTTCCATGCGCGACATCGCAATACAAACACACCAATATTATGCAACTGTTTATCAGAGCAGCCGCTCAAGATGCTACGCAATAGTTAAGGCTCCTAACTACCAGTCGAGAACAGCAACCGGAAAACTGCCTACCTGGTAACCCGAGTATGAAGAGATGTTGCTACAGTCTGCACATATCACAAGGGATTCACGACATCGCTAATACTGAGGCCAGAGAAAAGGAAAAGATCCCCTTCCTAAACAGGAAAAAAGGAATTAGTCTTTGTACCTGTTCAAGAGAAAGGGGAAGAATGTTGACCGGGCGAGAGGTAGACGTATCTACTCCTATTACACACACGGAGAAAATAATTGTATATATAAATTGTTAACTTAGTTAAAGTGCCAACATACAATTTGGCGGAAGGGAAGAAAGACTAAGAAAAAACGCATAAATATAAATGTTAAATGTTTGATGTAGAATGTCTTTAGACGTACAATTTAACTGACCTCATTCAACTTATTACATTTCCTGTTTTTCTCACTTTTATTTAATTATTCCACACTGTGATAGCATTATAGGACCTAGAAATATCAACTGCTTCACTTATATTTATTTTGATTTTTGATTTTTCTTAAAAAAGTGACTCAGATATTCCATCCATCATGGTATTCTCAGCCTCTTTCGGTAGAACAGCACTTTTTACGTCACATTTCTTCTTCTGTGTTAAGATTAACTTTCACTCACTGGCATATTGGAGAATCAATATTTTATAATAATTCAGCACACTTATTTTGTTTGCGGACGAGGAGGGTGTCCTGATTTAATCTTCATATTTCGTAATACTTTGCTAATCTTTTGGAAGGCATCTTTCCCGATACAAATGCGACTTAGTATTTCGTTGTCTCATTTACGTCCCTGTTAAAATACTTCCTACATATTTAAATGCTCATGTTGCTTGATTTTAACACATCCAATTGGTAATACGCATTTCCGACTGCTCTTCTTCCTGACATCCATACATTCTGTCTTAGTTAGTTTTATGTTTTATCATTTTCCTTTACTCTTAGAATTGATGCAGTTTTTATCAACATGGTGCCATCTGCAAATCTAATGTTTTTAAGATTTTATCCGCCACTAATAAATCTTCATAAGACTTCTAGGTCTATTAGGATCGTTTCACTATAAATTTTGAATATATCTGGTAAGAAGACATCACAATCTTTTCCAGTTCTGGCCTTTTTCAGGACATAATGAATGACATCCTAACGCAGAACGTTTGCCTGTTGTAGCCTTAAGCTTCATTCATATGATATTCCATAAACTTCTAGCGATTTCGTATCAAAGATTTTATGTAATCATCTAAAGTAGATTTTTCTGAATCTTCTTATTATGTATAAACGATAATTCATATCAATTAAAAATCCTCAGTCATTATCATTTATTTTTCCTTTGTCTTTTTGTTCCACTAACCTAGATATGTTCTTTTACAGCAGTATCGTATACTGAGATTGAACTCTCACCTGTCAGTCTACGTGGTATGATTTAAATAACGCTTTAATCCAGAAGGTCATGTGCCGCTTGAACATCCTTAGCTCTGCTCACACCTGATATTTATTCCTGATAAACCTTTAGCAAGCGTTGATATATATATATATTCATCATTATTGGTAATGACTTGTTACCGCTAATCAGAAAAAACTCTCCGATTCCCCGTGATAAAATTCAGCAGCTTTTGATGTGAAAATCTTTTTGGCGATCTTCTGGATCTTGTTTTCCTTAAAAGGAGTTTTCCATATGCCGCATTTTGCGGCAAACAAAAAAAAAGTTAATATTCGGTTGGTGTGAGGTCATTTGAACATGGAGATTGGTTATAACCGATGAATTTTGTACCAAATAGTAGTCTTTGAAATTTTTTTCTGTATGCTGACTTTTGGTGTCATGGAGGGGAACAATATTTGTCCTCTTGATAAGCACAGAACGCTTTTCAACCAAACCCTTATGGACACGTTGCAGATTCTGGGCATATAAATGTGCATTAATATTTCATTGTGTATCGGTTGTGGAGATTTATCCATATGAAGCTACTGCCTTTTGCCTTGAACATTGTCGCGTGGAAGCCATTTTGAATCCTTCGATTTGACATATTTAAATAACAAGTTCAATACATTCGTCATTTCAATCGGTTCCAAAAAACGGATATTACTTATGACTTAACGCAATAGTTGGCGAACGCAAGGAAATTGAACATAACTAGAATATTAGTTTCTTGTCAGTTCTTCTTAGGTAGGCACCATAGATTCATAGCTATAACTCGACAACGAACCATGACTTCTTTCATTTCTACTTTCAAGTGATGTCGAAGAAGGCTATGGCCTGCACGTCACCAATAATGATCCCTTAATGAAAGACTCATATAGACAGATTGACTTAAATACATAATATAGCGAAACAGTGTAAATTCTTCTTTGTGTTCGGAAATTTTATGAGCATTGTTAATTTACCAGAGATGGCATAACTTCTTTGTCTATTGCTTAAGAATAATATATATTTCTTCCAGACCAATAAAGGAAACAATAATGAAAGAAAATAACATTTTGGCATGCGTTTAGAGGGGGATGTCAAATGGGAAGCAATTTTCAATTCCAAGCTTCGAACAAATGGGAACTTCGTAATTACATATCGTTACAGCCACTTGGACATACAGTTCGTTTACATACTAATAAGCCAATCTAGCCATACAACGATATCGCCAGAGAGATAGACGTACTTTTTAAAAATGTCCACTGACAGCAGATCAAACTCTATAATTTACAGTGTACACTATATAACGTTTATGGACAACCAATATATTTTCGTAAGCGTATTGTTTCAAATATCATTGGTAATGTGCGATGTTAAAATATTACACATACTTTCTCAAAAATATGTTTCTCTCTATATTAAGCAGGTAAATCCGTTGGAATTATACGAAAAATTTCATAATGAAAATTTCTGGTGATCAACGCATAAAATTGCCTAATATGCATTCATTTTTCTTTAAAAAGCAGAAACATTCGCCAAGATCGGCACATTGTAAGGTCAGAAGTGGCATAGGACAGTGGGGCATCAGAAAATAACAAGTCTTGTACAGTGTCAACACGGTTAGGTAAAAAGTGCTTATATGCATCAGATTACTCCAAGTATCCACTTCCTTAACAACAGCGTCGGGTACCTCCTCTGTGGTGTCCATTCCAAGACACCACAAGAAATGTAGTAGCAATGTCCCAAGTATCATTTACTTAACCCTAGACAGTACCAGGATGAAACAAATTTGTGTTTGTCTATATTTCTGCGATGAGGTATTATGTACACTATATACTTTATTAATTATTATTGTCCTCATCTTTGTTGCCATATTTATTACAACGTTTCGGCCGTTGTACGCTCCGACCTTCTTAGGCGGTTGGAATGTCGAACTGAACCCTTTATTTTGCTCACTGGGGTAGATTGTTCTAGTTCCACGTGCCATGTTTTCATGGATGTCAGTTATCAGTTATCTCCTGTTAATTCCCCTCTCCAAGTTCACCTTAACCGGGTATTGAACTCATAACCTTTGGGTCTTGTCACTGGATCTAACTGACTGTGCCATGTGTCCTTGAGGAGATCTGTGTATGAATTTTTGGGTATTATAAACCTAATGTCATCAGGATTCGTGTTATTTTTTTAAATTTATTTTTATTTTTTGTTGTGGCATCATTTTACCTGTTTTTCTTTGTGTCAGTCATACACCAAGGCTTTCCTATTTTGTGTTCACTGTGATACAGACGCACTCGAAACACAGCATGGAGTGAAGCTAAAGTGTCATGAAAAACTACCCAATAATCCCGCATGTATGTTTAAAGGAATAACAATTATTACCACATAAAATAGATTCTGTAGTTTAAATTGCAAACTAATCATTTTGTAATTACATCATACAAAACCTTAAAGCTGTGAAGAACCATGGTTGCATATGTCTTAGAGAAATATTTTTTGAGGGAAAAAGATCAAGTTCGTTTCGTGTGTAAGGTGTTGTTTTGTAT
>CAHIKZ030004845.1:465000-475000 GCA_903632075.3 Acanthosepion pharaonis
TTCAATCCAAGCTGCTATCAATTACTCCAAAGTGCCTCCTCTATAAAATAATCCATGCCTGATGAGTTGACAGAACAACGGAATTTTAAGTTGCACTTCGAACGTAGGTATAAGTATATATAAAATTTCGTTATTCTTCCAACTCATCAGGAACGAATTATTTTATTTCAGTTTTTATTTATTTATTTATTTTTATACACATTATTTGATTTGTTTAGTTATTTGTTTTAACCACATTAATACACGCACTTATTAATTTCATTGTGGCCTTGTTCGTAGTTAATATTGTTAAGAGTTGATTTTTCTTTTTTTAATTTTAAACCTTCCATTATTGTTAATCTTTTTTTTTTACAAGTGGTTAATAATGGCTAAAGGTATAGCAGAAAGCGTGTTCAGAACTATAAAAAATTTGGACAGTTTTTACACACTCTTTGTCCAGAAAAGAAAGCTCTTGTTCGAACAAAAGAAACATTAAATAAAAAAGCTTAATCATAGTACCTTGTCTGTGGTTTTAATGAAACATGCATAACCGAAGGATTGTTGCCTAAATATACAACTATTATATATATATATATATATATATATATATATATATATATATATATATATATATATAGTTGTTTGTCCTTCTAGTGTGGTATTTTGACTGCTATATTTGTGTTCGTGGGTCGGGATGTTGAAAGCTTACGTTTGAGTATGGTCGGCATTTTTTATTTTTGAAAATCACTGAAAGATTATCTTTTACCCTCGACCAGAGATAAAAAATAAAATTTTACAATATCTGTGTAATATATATTGGACCATTTTTACACATTTTGTACCCAGGAAAGAAAAAACTTGGGCGAACACAAAAAAGATTAAATAAGAAGCTTAATCGCTGTACCTTTTTAGTCAACTTTATCAAAGCCAGTATAAAAGAAAGATTGCTGCCAAAATACACAATTGTCAAATTACATGACCTGCAGCCAACAAGGAAAGTAACAGTAAAACTTTCAGCAAATCATCTCGTTTCACGGCAAATAAAAGCAACTAAAAACTCCATGCTACATTTAAATAATGAAATTCAAAAGCATAACCAGACGCTAAAGAATCTTTGACCCAACCCGGATATAAGCAAGTACAGTATCACTTTACCATGAGTATTAAAGAAGACCAACTTACACGCAAAGAAATAATTACAAAAATGCTTTACAAACAATACCAAGGAAACATGCTACTACCCAATAGCAGCGATATATATATATATATATATATATATATATATATATAATCAAATCCAGTAATAAATTGACAGAAGACCAGAAGGAATTCCTAAATCTAGAGCCAGATTGCAATCTCCAACCTAAATTTGACCCCCTCACAAACAAGACCGAAATTGAAATTCTACACCAATCACTATCCCAGCTTGGGATCGGCGGAGTAATGACAGTCTATTTAGACATGAGACAATCTCAGGCAGAGAGCTTAAAAGAACGCTCTCCTCTCAATAACTGTAACATAGGTAACTCCACGAAATCGCTAAAAAATAGAGCATAGTCTGATGAAAAAGACGCCAAACTTTCTGAAAACAAAATTTTATCGTCTAAATGCTTATGTTTTTATGAAGAGGAAAGACCAAGGTTTTTTTAATTATTATTTAAAAGCTTTCCTTCTTTTTAGAACATTCTAAATTTTGATTAAAAAACCTTGTTTCTCTTTGTACCAACAGGGGCTAGTAACATAGATAATTTTTAGCGCGTTTTTTTTTAAAAAGAAAAACAATATTTTTAACGAAAATTTCAGACATGCTATGAAAGATTAAAAATGTAAAAAATTACCCCCAAAATACTTTCTTTCCTCTTTAATAATAATATGAACATTAGACGATAAAATTTTGTTTTCGTCAAGTTCGGCGTCTTTTTCATCATGCTATGCTCTTTTTGTTTACCTTTGTAGAGGTACCTACTGTAACAATATTCTTACAACAAAACACAAACCTGCTGCAAAAGCATTAAAAAAACAATTCTAATATCGTCCTTAGACGAGCCGACAAACCTCACACGCAAGTAATTTTGGATAAAGCGGGTTATTATAAAAATTTACAACAGAACATATATAATCGATCTAAATTTTAAAATAAATAAAAACACAACTGGGACTCTGAAAAATCCGTAAACAAAATTATAACATCAAACAATACTGATGTTGGTTCCTTGATAATCAACACTCATCGGAGTCTACCAATCAGTTTACCTATACGAAAATATAAAAATAAATAAAACCGGATACCCACTCCGATACATCATTTCACGAATCCCAACACCAATCTTGGAACTGTCAATTTTTCTTTTTAACTTTATAATTACTCCATATCTACAGACCATTTATAGCATCAGCTCAACTTATGAATTCCTCCACATTCGGAAAAATATATAACTAAATCAATGTATCTTAGCGTCAGTCGACGTTGAAAATTTATTTGCAAACGTCCCTGTCGATAAAATCATCGATATAATCCTCTGTGTATAAAAATTCCATTCCACTTCCATCTATCAGAAAAATATCCTAAAGGAATTACTGCATGCTTTCACAACTAATGTCTCATTTTAAGACCATAATTGCAATATCTATCCGTGTTTCTCCAACTACTACATGTCCCACGTAAAAAACACAATTGTTCAAAAAGTTGCTAATCCGTAAAATGTATGTCCACTCTATAAACGATATTTTTATTTTATTTTAGCGAAGAACTAACATGAAATTGATAATCTCAAAACCACATTGTCGAAAATTCTCGGCACTTAGTTTACCTATGAACTTAGTAATAACACACTCATTCTTGGATATATTCGTAGAATTCAATAATAACACATGCACGAGCAAAATAACTTGCCACCTTGATTTTAAGAGTGAATGCCCATTTAAATGTAAAATAGTAGTTATAAAAAATTTTCTAAAGAGAGCACACGAGAATTCATCCTCTTAAAGAATTCATTAATGTAAAACAGACGCTAGTTAACAATGATTTTCGTAACTACTTTAACGACCACCAAATTAAACTATAACTCTTTAAAGTAACTAATAGACATACTGAACATAGTGATAAAAAACAGTAACATTAATATCTTTTACAAAAGACAAATACATGTTAAATGTTACTAAGACGAATTTTCTCTTAGAAAATATCATAAAGAAATTAAAAACCCCAGGCGACCAGAAAAAGAAAATTAAATTATCTATTACAAAAAAATTTCAATGGCTAAAATTATCATAAAAAATAACACTACCCGCGCAAAATGAAAACTACAAAGAACCAATACTATTTAGGAGTTCAAATGCCCCTTTTATGAATAATTATATTAATCATACTACTACATGACTATCTAAGCGACTTACGTTAGATATAACCGACAATAGCTTAATCAGGGCTCATTTCAGAAAGAGACGAAAACCTACCAAACTCCGCTCGAAACGTACTAGTAGAAAATACAAATATAATAGCCTCATCCACATGAAAAAAAAAAGATTAAAAATGATGGAAGCTCTAATAATAAATAAAGCATAAACTAACACATATTAACTACGAACATGGCGACAATGTGCTGACCGTGTTTGGAAAATAAAACATTCCTATAACTTCAGACGCATACATAAAAACCTACACATTCCGTTAAAAAGTACAAAAAATTGTCTTTCTTAATGGCTAAATTTATAAGAGAAAGCGCTCGGATATGCAGAAATTTTGAACTGCTTTTACACATTCTGTGTTCAGATAAGAAAAACTTGTACGAACAACGAAAAATTGAATAAAAAGCTTAATCGAAGTATCTTATCAGTCGTCATTAACGGAAGTTGTATAAACGAAGAATTGCTGTCTTAATATACAATATATATATTTGCACACATATATATAAATTATTAGGAGTTATATTTAAGTAAATCATCGAGTTTGAAAGAAACCTCAACAAATTGCAGAAAGCTCTGGGCGCCCGTTTTGTCCTATACTTGGAACTAAATCAGCAGTGTGCATCCACTACCGAGAATTGAAACCCTGATAGTTAGGATGTCAAGCAAACATCATACCAACGAGCCTCGGTGACGAAGTGATTGCAAATCAGACTCAACATAGCGCCGCTCGCTCACATATTCCGTGGTGGAAGTCTACTGAGTTCTCTCTAAACATAGGAATGTGCCCCCTGGGGCCATGACTACTTTCACCAAGCCGCTCACTCTAGTGCATTAGAAGCGGGTTCAAGCAATGATATACACATGGTAGAAATATATATATATATATATATATATATATATATATATATATATTGCGCCATATTATTATCGAGATAACTTTTTCTAATATTTCAAAAACCGTCCAATCAATTCACACAAAATGTTCACATAATGTTGGCAAAACTGACCTCCGTAATCACTGAAAATTTCGTACAGATCTGCGCAATGTAAACAAACTGACGCCATATTTGTTATCAGCACGGTGATTTGAGTGTGCCAAATTATTAGAATGTAGTGAAAAGATGGGCCGTAAAAGCAGTTTAAGTGATGCTGAAAAGAAAACTATCACCTCAGAACTCTCAAAAGGTAAATCTACCCTAGAAATTTAAAAAATGATAGGGAGGTGTCATCAAACAGTGAAAAAGTTCACCGCCGACCCTACACAAGTATGCAAAAGGGCAGATAAAGGTAACCCAAGGGTTATTTCACATCGTCTCATGTCACGACTTAAACGAGAGGCCACGAAGAACCCTGGACTTTCCAGTCAAGAGCTTTTCAGTCGCACTGGGGATTCTACTGTGTCTAAAAGTACTCGGCTTGCCATCAGCGTTTGAGACGTCAACAAGGCGGTGGAGGCATAATGATCTAGGGTGGTATTATTGAAAAAACATTAGTGGGCTCATGGAGAGTACCAGATGGCGTCAAAATGATTGCTGATGCATACATAGCGTTTATGAAGGAGCATCTTGAACCGTGGATGAAAAGGCAAAGAGTTGCCTTCAGAAGGGCCATTGTTTTTATGCAAGATAATGCTCCGTCACATGCTGCTTACAAGACTACTGAATATTTGAAACAGTTGGACCTCGAAAAATGAAGTGGCCAGCAAATTCTCCGGATTTGAACCCAATCGAAAACTTTTATAGCATCATGAAGCGAAGACTGTACGCCAACGGACGACAATTCAGGAGCAACGCTGAGTTGTGGGAAAGCAATTCTTGACATATGCCGCGACATTACAGCAGATGACATCCTACAATTAACAAATTCTATGGATCGTTGACTTCTTCAAGTAATTTCAAAACAGGGAAAGCACATTCCTTATTAATTTGTTTAAAACTGTGCCTTTGTTTGTATCTGTTTTTATTTGTTTGATTATCTTATTTATTAGCTTCTTTTGATCATAAACATTCACATGCAACATTAATAAACGTTTTGTTTGCTCAATTCTTGGAATTTTACTCAACCTTTCTAATAATTTGGCACCCTCAAATCACCGTGCTTATAACAAATATGGCGTCAGATTGTTTACATTGCGCTGATCAGTACGAAAATTTCAGTGATTGCGTAGGTCAGTGTTGCCATCATTGTGTGCGAATTGATTCGACGGTTTTTGAAATATTAGAAAAAAAGTTATCTCGATAATAATTTGGCACGCAGTGTATATATCTATATATATATATATATATATATATATATATATATATATATATATATATATACACTGGATGTATCATTAAAAAGGTTACGGTAGATGTCACTTCCTTGCCATATAGATTAGGTTATATACGTCATTCGTGTATATTCATGACTTGTCTGTCTTCAACGTTTAACGTGTGTAGTAGTGAGGTAACTGAGAAATATTATGTGTAACAATGGTAGGACATTCATATCGTCAGCAGGCAGATATGATTTTTACATGGAGCCGCGAGAATAATAATAGACGCGAGGCTGCACGCTTGTATCAGTTTGCGTGTCCAGAATGAAGGGAGCCATGTCATCCAACATTTGCTGCAGTTTATCGCTGCCATGTTGAGACAGGATCCTTGTCATTGATCCAGAAAGACGGAGATCCGCTCGTACACCTTTATATGCAGGTATCAGTACGCGTCAAGAGATCCTCGCATGCCATACATCTCATAGTACCACATGGAACGTACATCAAGAGCAGCTCCTGTACCCGTATCATTTGCAACGTATGCAGTGTCTTTCTCCTTCTGATCACTCGCCATGGGAGAACATTTGCGGATGGTTTATTTAACTGCCGATCCGTTTTTTGTCTCAGGCCTATTTACGGATGAGTCAACCTCCCTCTGTCTTTTTTCAAATACTTTCATGGTAACTGCTCCGTTGAGCTACTTTCTCTGGTTCCCAAACTATATGAATTTAAGCGTTCTACTAGGCTAGCATCTCGCTCACACCCTTTCACTGGTGAAACTGTTAAATGCAGCCGTCTCTTCTACTCCAATAGCTTCATGTCTCACACCTCTCGCCTGTGGAACTCCCTCCCCTTTTCCTGTTTCCTTGATAGCTATAATCTCCAACTATTCAAATGTAATGTAAATCAACATCTCCAGTTACCCTGATCTATCCTCTATCCTTCCCTTCATCCTTTCCTCTATCACTCCTATTTGCTCTAGCTCCAATTCTCTGTAACCCCTTGCATGCTTGTGGCTTTCCGCCTTGCTTGGGGTGAAACGCTTAAAAAAAAAAATTAGGAAGAGATTTGCACAACCAACATTTGTGGAAAGATCGGAATTGCTATGATACAATACATGTGTGTCAGTAACATCAGTTTACGTTTAATGTGTGGGCTGGAATTAAAGTTGACTGTTTGCTAGGTCTATATGTTCTCCCAGCACGTCTTACAAGAGCTGTATAGAGGGGTATTTTTTCGAACCCACTTCCAAACGTGGTAGAGGATATACTCCTGCAAATACGTGTTACATGTATGATGTTACTCTAGGGGATTATAGTCACATTGTCCGCGTTGCAGTGGCTGACATACCATGAAATATGGATAGGTAGTGGAGAACAGATTCCATGGCCTGCGCATTTTCCCTGTCTTAATACTTCGGATTTTTATCATTGGTGACTCTTAAAACAATTGTTTTATTCACCAGACATTTAATAATTTAGTGACACTTCAAGGACATGTCATCGGGGCCTACAAAACATATTTGACACCGTGTGGGATTATTTGAAAGTATCCACCAATCAAGGATCCTACGTGTGCATTCGTGTGTAGAAGCGGAGAACATTTTCAACATTTATTATGAGTTACTGCTTTGAAGTACAAGTATGGCCTTTTGGACATAGGTGTTTATGTTTTGTTTTTTTTTACTTTTTATGGTGTCAGAAATTTTCGATATTTAATCATAACAACAAAGATCGGGAAAGAGTCCAAATATAAATAGTGTAAATAATGATAACTCGAAATAACCTGTCCTGAATTTTCAAATGTGATGCCCAAAATATAATGAAATTTGGTTAAAAGCATCTTCCACATTTGGCGCTTTCTCCAGATCTCACAACTGAATTAAAATGAATAGTGACTTTCTGCTCCCACAGTCATCAGCTGTTCTCGAACATTTTCGCCTAAACTATTTCCTTAATATTTGGGCCAACTTGGGGAATCCTTCCCAGACACTCACCACCAGTGCCGCACATTCAGATTTTTGGTACATGCTGATATCACATAGAAGAAAGCATATTAACAAATCGACCATAATGAAATTCGAACCCGGATCTCATAGACAGGAGGCTAACGTTCTAATTCCTTGACCAAACACTCGTGTGTATTGTTTGTGTGTGTGTGCGTGCGAGGGTGTGTACTAAATGCCAATTTTCCGAAATAGTTCGGAACACGCTTCCAGCATTTTTTACACACAAGTGCCGCTTTGACTTGCCCAGCGGAAAACGTTTAACTCAGAGAAGGAGAATAACTTCGAGGAGAGACGACATCTTGAATTATCCAAGTGGCTTACTTGAGAAGCAATACAGACTTAAGTCTCACAAAGAAATTAAGAAGAAAACTAAAATCAGATTAAAAAAATAAAATAAATAAATCAGTTAACTGACAGCAAACTATCGGAACGGTAAAAGTCAATTTAAAACAGACAGAGACCAAAAAATAACTATTTAAAATGCGCTAAAATAAAAGAAAACAATTAAATGGGGAAGAAAATGAGAGATTTTATTAGAAACTCAAATAAAAATATTGTATCAGGAAAATTACAATTTCAAATAATCAAAAAAAGAAACAAAGTTGAAGTAAATTAAATCTGTAAAAGGATAAAAATGATGGAGGAGATCTTCCACCGTGAATGGAATTTATAAAACCACCTTAACAGTATCTTTGTCTTTTGCTGCAATATCTGGTCTGGAGCTGTTGTTGATAAAGTTCAATAGCGTCTTGTGGGTAATGAATTATCTTCCATTCTGTAACCACTATCCACAGATGAAACGTCGCAAGCATCTCGCTGTTCTAAATTGAGTGACTCTTGGGTTTTGTATTGGATGAATATTATTCATTTTTTTTTCTCTGGCCGAGTGCGAATGCTGGCGAAGCATTAATTTAAAAAATGTAAATATTTTAAAAATAGTAATCACGGCGTAGGGCACTGTTTTTTGGTGTCAGTTGAAATCAAATTCAGTTCAGTTGTAATAGCAACTTAGAGAGACTCTGTGTCATGGCCATTTAGGACAGTGTCTTTCATAGGTTTCCAATGCTTTATCGCCAGTCACTCTCTACAATTATTGCTCTTTTATGGATCATCTTTGTATCTATGATAATTATTAGTGTATTTAAAATATGTCTTTTTGATTTTTAACTATAACGTCATTGTCGCTACTATTACTCCTAATTTTTCATATATTGTAACTATATTTTTATCTATATTTCTGAGATGAGGTATTATGTACACTATTTACATTATTCGGACTATTGTTCTCATCTTTGTCGCCATATTTATTACAACGTTTTGGCCGTTGTACGTTCCGGCCTTCTTCAGGTGGTTGGAATGTCGAACTGAACCTTTTATTTTGCTAATGGTGTAGACTGTTCTAGTTCCATGTGCCACGTTTAATGGATGTTAGTTATCATTTATCATACTCACAGTACATATCAGAGATAAATACTTGTAGGTAGCAGTGGGTCACCGATCTGGCGAGCTTGACTGAATGGATGGCGGAAAATGAGGTGGGAAGGTTTGGTTTCGTTTATTTTCTTTTACGGCATATCAACCTCAATGGGTTATTTAATGCCGACAATATTTTAGGATAGATATGTATGAATACAATATGTATTCTTTGGTTTAGATTGGTTTGGTTTATTTTGTTTTACAGCATATCAATCTCAATGGGTTATCTAATGTTGACAATTTTTATTACTGGTAATATTTTGTTTTGTCACACATCTGTTTCTGGTAATAATTTTCCTTCAAAATTGTATTGCTTGTAATAATTTTTTTCAAAAATTATTGCTGGTAATAGTTAACTATTTGCCCACAGCTGGGACCCTAACAGGTGCTACCACCCCGGGTCAGGGTGGACGTGGGAACACCAGCAATTAAGAGGTGGTTCAACGCTTCTCAAAACTTTCTACTTGCTGCTGGACGTGGTCTATCGTCGTACCCAGGACGCGGAAGTAGTTTAACGTCTTACACAGGACGATAGGCTGGGAAGCGTGGTAAAAAGACAAATGTTATTAAGAGTTATGACGGATAGAATGTTGTGGAGAGATTTTACCGCCCACATAGTAGAAGATATCAGCTTTGTAAAAGTTTCTTGACTGATTTCATAGTCATGTATTACAATACATATTCTTCTAAATAGAATGAAACCTGTTTCTTCTAATTCTCATTAACAGAAAACATCTATGGCATTTATTTGGTCTCTATGTGTGTCTCGAGGTGATGGCTATTTTGAATAAAGTATCATGGATAAGAAAATATATGTTATTTAAAATCCCCCACAAGAGTTTTATATGATTTTTTTTTATGTTTATAGCTTACTA
>CAHIKZ030004845.1:480000-590000 GCA_903632075.3 Acanthosepion pharaonis
TACACACACACACACGCACGCACACAAACACACATACACATACAGATGAGTAATTGCCGCCATTTTATATTTTTAATTTCGCGCATGCACGTTGTTTTAAATTTTGTTTACTGCACAGTATTGTAGGGTCAGTTGGGCATCTTCTGTGAGAAAAAGAGCACTATGATGCAATTGAACTTACAACTCATCGGGGCAAGTCACTTTTGGATCACACAACCAACGCTTCTATCGACTGGGCCATGTGTCATTGGGGATTAGGGTAACTCATGGAGTTAATTTTAGGTATTTATAATTCTAATGTTTCACCCCTTTTTTTTTTTCCAAATCTCATATTAGAATTGTTTTTATCCAAAGACATAGAACGTGGAATTAGAACAATCAACGTCACGGACTATTTAAATGGTTACAAATTACAAATGATATGACAGGAAAAAGGACGTAGCTTACAACGACCGAAACTTCGTGAATATAACAATAAAGATGAGGACAACAGTCCGAACAATGTAAATATTTTAAATTCAAGTCCTTAGTTTGATTTGTTTCTTGTGAATTAATTGATCCTATCAGTTTTTATGTTGTTTGTGTTACCTAAAAATATTTTTTTTAATTATTTTCAGGTTTCTTTGAAACATGTAATTCACATAGTAACATTATCTCAGAAAACGACAATTAGCAAATGTTAAAGAATCCAAAGAATTATTTACAGATCAATGTTGAAAAATCCAAAGAATTATTTGCAAATCAATGTTGAAGAATCCAAAGAATTATTTGCAAATCAATGTTGAAGAATCCAAAGAATTATTTACAGATCAATGTTGAAGAATCCTAAGAATTATTTACAGATCAATGTTGAAAAATCCAAAGAATTATTTACAGATCAATGTTGAAAAATCCAAAGAATGTTTGATGTTTGCCGATAAAAATGATATCACGAAGTTAGTATTTCCTGGTGAAAATGGATGAGACATTGTGTCTACACATCCTGAGGAACTTGTGTCTCTTCCGGATCAACCTGAAAACATTTATCTTGGTAATGTAACACCGAACACAAATGATGCGCAGATGATCTCTAAAGTAATTTGGGATTTTCTCATTGAACACAATTCTAAATTGAAACTAATTCCTATGATCATTTCTTAAGAACGGCCTCGAAAATGTTTATGTCAAACTGAAATACGTCTCATTGACACCAATGTAGATCTTAATTCATTGCTGGGCGACACAACTAAGGATCTCATTAATTATCAACGTTATGAATATAAAATGGAGAAGTTCATAATACTAGACGAAAATTTTAAAACCGAGTTTCGACAGTCACAGACATTGGCTCACAAATCAAAACCGATTTATACGTCTATATATAAGCAAATATAATTTTATTCGCAACATAACAAAATTATTTTGAACTGATTGTGAAATACATTATCTTACTTTATTATCCAATGTGATCTGATATCAAATTCAAGCAAACAATTTTGAAAGGGGGCCGAAACATTTATACAGTAATGACAATAATTCGTGATTTTCTACCAAAAGTCGTTCGCGAAATCTTGGAGAAATATATCCCCCATTAGGGTTGGCTTGTAGATTAAGAATAGCTTCTTCTTTTTCTTCCCTAAGGAAGATGATAGAGAAAATATAAAAAATGAATTTAATGGAAATTCAGGAAAAGGAGATCGAAGTATTATGGTTTTCCTCGTTCCGGAGTTAATTTGGTTTCCAAAGTACATATGGAAATTATTAATTTAAGCCAATCGTGACATGACACTTGAAGAAATAAGAAATTTAATCTTATTCTAAGCAATTCCTTTAAAATAAACTTTAGTCTTACTCACAGGGAAATTGTTGAACGATTTGTAAAAACATGTCTGATGCTTCTGATTCATGATTTTGAATCTGATAGACGTGAGTATTTAATTTTTGTCTGTTGTCGAAAATTATTTTCAAAAGTTGAAAAGAAATCAGATTTTAAAGAGATTATATAATCAAATTTAAAGTTGACTCCTTTTCACGTGTAAACATATTTTTAATCTTAGTTTCATATTGTCATCTTTTGCTGTATCTTCTAGAGGAACATTGATTTTGATGTTATTTTTCGTTACACGCAATTAAATCTACTATTGACCATTATAAATACAGTTTAAATGTAAATACATTGGACTTGACGATTGGATGAAATAAATTGTTCACTTGCATTTTCTTTTTTTCCCAATCTGGTTACGTAAAATTGGCTGGCAATTCATTAAAATGTGGTTGAAATAAATAAATTGAGACATTATTCCATCAATTTATGTACTCATCTCCCAGAAAAGACAAGTGAGGGATTATCAAAAGAAGAATTTTCAAATTTTTCTTTTTAGCACTTTTTTAGGTTATTCTCCTGAAGTATAGCCAAGATGTGCTTTAACTTTGAAAAACTTTCTTTTCATATTTTGTGATTTACATTGTATAGGAAAAGGCATTCAATTTCTTCGTATCCAGCTTAGTTCAAACGTTATGCAACATTTTCGGTCCTGATTGGAGATTGCTAAGAGTTAGCATGTGCATTACAAATGTGAGATTTCACCAAAGTCGATGAACACGCAGATTTTTAAGGTTTCCTCATGGCCTTTTGCTTGAGATAGGAAAATAACGTTCCGTTATCTGTATCATTTTTTATTTTGTTTTTTTTTTAAATGGAACTGCCAAAACTTCATAATTGTATCGCATTGTTAAAGCATGTTATTGGAAAACGAAAAAATAGCGGTTATCAAGACAGGTAAAAGCAGTGTCAACACGAAAACCAGCAATGAACCCAGAGAGGTTATTGCTTTTTTCTGGTGTTATATGAAGAATGGCGTCCATTACGAGACAAGGGAACATGAAAGGAATAAGACGGCAAAAATTTCTAACCAGTAACCTGATCGAGCAAACGTGACGTTGCCCGGCTTTGGTAAACAGAAGCCTTTATTCTCCAACGTGACAATGAAATGGCGTAAGACAAAACAATATCCAAGAAATAATTCAATCTTTTGGGCGGGAGGTTTTTTCGCGTCGTCCATACCAACTAGATCTCTCACAGCCATATTTGCATTTGTTTCTATCACTAGATATTTTTATAAGAGAACATTTCGAAGTTGAGAAGAATCTCTTAGAAACATTTAACGTACAAAACATTTTTTTTTAATGTAGAGAATTTAGCTCTACGTTAAACGGAACTCTTTGAAAATGAAGGCTATTATATTTCCGATAAATAAAATAAAATAAAAATAAATTTAACTTATATTTGTTTTATATCCATTCCGGTAAAGCGCAATTACATATATATATATATATATATATATATATATATATATATATATATATATATATATATATATATATATATATATATATATATATATACAGTGCGTCCATGAATTTCGTGTGCACTTTTAAAAGAAATTATAACTTTATTTGTATTTGCGATAGAAATAATCTGTAAAAAATGTTATAAAGTTTAATGCACCTAGTATTAAGTAAAGCTAAAATAACTAATGTGATTTCAGGCATTACTGTAAACTAGTTGGCAAATGTTTTCCTCGAACTGCAAAATCGTATTACCCTTTGTATTGCTAATGATGGAGGACATGTGGAAACTTAAATGAAATTTCACTTAAACCTCAAAATATATATATATATATATATATATATATATATATATATATATATATATATATCAACGGCGGATGGAAGTTAAAAAAATCGTTTGCATCCATTGATGTTCCGAAGTTCTTTAGTATGTTTGTTTTTATTTAAAGAAAAAAAAAACAGTGCTCGATACATAAGTAGAGCCTAGATTATAATTATTAAAAAAAAATATGATTCCATAGCGACACAGAAATTAATGTGTTTCGAAACTGGTCAGCAGTATTTCAGTTTAATTCCAGAATTAAACCTTAACCACTGGGTGACAGTTACATCCTCCCTCGTTCTTTTGGGATAACTATGGTACGGGATGTTTTACGAATTTATAGTTTTGAAATGGAGGTGTGGCCTAGGGTTATTTATTCTTTATCAAGGGGTCACTGCTTTGATGGAAGTAGAGGTGTTTGCGATATCTCCAGTTTTTGGAGTTGTGTAAGGTTGGGTTGGTGTTTTTATTGGAATTAAACTTAAATACTGCTGACCAGTTCCGAAACAGTAATTTCTGTGTTGCGAAGCAATCATTTTTAAAAAAATAATTATAATACATATATATATATATTATGTGTATGTGATCTGTATTTATTTAATCTATTCCTCTCTAATGCATTCCTCCTCGATTCTTTTCACTCTGCATCACCTCCAGGGATGTTTTGAAAGCTTGATATTACAATATTTGCAATAAAAATTAATTATGGATATTTATGACATTTTTTCAAATTGGACACGAATAATAAAAATCTTAATTAAGATCTTAAGATAAAAATAAATGAACAAAATACAGGCAAAACGTCTAATTAATAATCAATTCGTCGTACCGCCTGTCGTTCGGTTCCCATTCAGTTACTGACGCGATTAATAATGAAATATTTGGATTTATTCATTAAATGTGACTTTTGCTAAAATGCAGTCACTCTTGCTAACGTATAAGCAGCAGAATCTGCCACAAGCAGACCGAATATTATGTGTTCAGTATGCACTATTATTATTATGTGTTTAATGTGAACTATTATTATGTATTCAATAGGCACTATTATTATGTGTTCAACATGCATCATAACTATTATGTGTTCAATACGCACTATTATTAATATAGATTCAATATGCACTATTATTATGTGTGTGATATGCACTGTGATTATGTGTTCAATATACACTGCTGTTATTATTATGTGTTCAATATGCACTATTTTTATTATGTGCTCAATATGCACTAGTATTATTAAGTGTTCAATATACACTGTTATTATTATGTGTTCAATATGCATTATTATTATTATGTGTTCAATATGCATTATTATTTTATGTGTTCAATATGCACTATTATTATTATGTGTGCAAATGCAATATTATTATCTGTTCAATATACACTGTTATTATTATGTGTTCAATATGCACAATTATTTTTATGTGTGCAATATGCACTATTATTATTGTGTTCAATATACACTATTATTATTATGTGTTCAATATACACTGTTATTATTATGTGTTCAATATCAATATATTTGATAATTGCGAATATATCATTTTGAGATGGAATATATATTTTTCAAACTAAAATCCAGTAGCAAATTCTTTTAATTTTCAGTAATGTTCAGACAGAAGTTTCTTTAAAATTTTTCTGGAGATGAAGCATTCGCATTTGTGGAATAAATACATGTGAATAACTTAAGTCGTGTCATTCGCCAAATTTACAATACTCGACAACCAAATTAAGAATGAACGCAGCACGTCGAACAAGGCATTCTGCTTGACGATGGTTTCCAATTTGTAAACATTTTAATATTCAAGTAGTCCTAAGAACCACTATATGAATGATTTGTCCGGTATTGGTGACAAATATATTAACTTGAAATTTTATTAGATAAAGTATTAAATACTATTCATTTTTTAATAATATTATCTTATCTTATTTCCAACTGCTTTCATTATGAGCAGTTGCAATATTAAAGAATCAGATGGAATCCATAGGGCAGAAAAACAAATATAAGGAATACAGACGTCGTATAAATAATGCAAATAAAAAGCAATCGAATTTAAAATGAAAGAAACACAAGTCAGTCTTTAATGATATTTATTCTACTCTGATTACTCAAAATTATTTTTCCTGGGCAATTAGTTTCGTGATTACAGTTTCTAAAGACAGTTACAAGTGTTGTCATTTTTGCCAGAGAAAAAAACGAAACGACGAAAAAGTTTACGAATATGTCTTTGAATTCTCCGTCAATTATTCTACGACGTAACTGTAATGTTGTTACTTGAAAATGCAAGTTTTAACCAGAATTACATATTAATCATTTCGCCCCAATCAAGGCCATGAAGCCACTAAAGTGTAGACGGTTAGTGAGAGGGAAGTGAACTGAGAAAACATTGCCTAAGAGAAAAGGAAATAAAAGGAAATGATTCAAGGAGACAGAAGATGAAGATTGCAACTGCATACAGATTTTTGTTGATTTTAGTTGATAGAAAAGCAAGAGATTTACGTAGGCGAGAAGTGCAAAACAAGAGGCTATTAAAATAGAACCTATGCTTAGTAATTTCATTAGATAAATTTTGAGACATACATATGAATCTTGTTCTATAATTAAATATAATTGGTTATAAGGACAATGAAATTTTGCTCGCCATTTACTTAACTACTGTGGTTCAGTAGTTCCTCCATTTCAGTAACTCATACGGACACACACACGCCCACAAACATATATATATATATATGAAGAAATTTTGAAAAAACAAACAAAAATCCTTAAATGTAAATTTAAATTTAAGGATTTTTTTGTTTTTTCAAAATTTCTTCATTCTGTCGGATTTATATCCATTTACACTTATATATATATATATATATATATATATATATATATATATATATATATATATATATATATATATATATATATATTCGAGAGAGAGACTGTATGTGAAAGATAGAGAGATGGGAGACAGAGAGTGTGTGTGAATCTAAGAGGCTCGATAAGAGAAAATGGTGAGTGGAGTTCGAAATCCATCCAAGTAGCCTAGCGGAAAGTATTAAACCATCTATTCTATACTATATATATATATATATATATATATATATATATATATATATATATATATATATATACTCTATACTATATACATAAAACATTTGAAACCTAACCTGAACAAAATAAACTATGAAAACTCCACGAATATACTCAAATGCCTATAACTGATAACAGAAGCCATTGATTTATACCAACAGCTTCCCATACTTTACACTTCTCGTTTTCACTTCCAGCGTCTCGTATGCTCGAGTTTGTCGATGCTTGGAAACCTTCCATGCAGACAAAAACAGACTATCATTATTGTCATGTCCGTGTTTTGTTTAATATATTGTAATGTTATTGTCATCTTTGATGATGGCTTGTGTAAGCCGAAAGCTTATATAGGATTAAAAAAACATGTATCAATATGGTTCTTTCGTCTTTCAATGATAATGTTATTAAGCTTATCAGACGTTTTGAAAAAAATTTGCATAAGATAAATATACAAAACTTGTCTATATTATTTAATGAAACATGCATCAACACAGAGAGAGAGAGAGAGAGAGAGAGAGAGAGACATATATATATATATATATTGACTCTGGTATAGAATTTACTACAGAATGTCAAACGGGAAATCGAGAAATTCCCTTAGATTTATGAATAGAAAGAATAACAAGAGTGCTCATACGTTAAAGACACCGGAAGAAAGAACGCGATATTTATACTCAAAATTTTATCAGAAAGAGCAATACAAATCTAGAAGGACGTGTACCTATGTTTTACAGTCTACGCAAAGGCATTCGTCAAAGTACGCTACAAAAATCTGTTGGAACTGCTCGGCATTATTTATATATTTAGGAAAGATATTAGAATAATCACGAACTTATAATGGCAGCTCACTGTTTTAAGCATAAACTACAAGAAGACAGAGAGCATGTTCGTCTATAAAAAGATCAGTCCGGAATGCGATTTACAGATCGGTGACACTAAAATCAAGCAGTTGCAGGTATTGAAATATCTGGGAAGAGGACATTAAGTTTGACGCTAAGATCCGAAGACGTATTTTGATAGCCAAAGACGCATTCTAAAAGCTAAGCAGCATATTACCAAACAGGGGTATTTCGTTCTTACCAAAGAAAAGTGTACTGAACTGTTACGTGATATCTGTCCTGCTTTACGGCAGCGAATTTAGGGCGGATGCATGGTTCTACAGAAAGATGCTAAAGATTCCATGGACCAAACATGTGCGCAACGATGAGGTTTTGGAGAGGATGCAGACAAGGAGGAAGCTTATAATTAACATCAGGAAAAGACAGCTGAAATTTCTGGGGCACGTATTGAGAAAGTAAGGCTTGGAGAATCTGATACTTACAGGGCGAACAGCGGAAAAGGGGAAACAGCGGAAAGCAACGAGTTACATACCTACCGGGCTTAAGCAAGCGGATAACAGAACAAGGTTTGGGTCAAATAGCAAAAAGACAAAACATATTGGGAACTACAAGGGATACGAAAAAGTGGAGAGCCATGCTCGTCTACTTTCTGAAGAGACATAGGACATAAAAGAAGAATATATATATATATATATATATATATACATGTGCCATACATGATACACGCTTAGGCGATCAGGAATCTTTCGATACATGACTGACGAGGCAGATTTTCTCAAAGTTGGCATTTCTTTCTGCGATAGACCAGTTGCCATCCAAGGCTATAGAACCCGATCTTTCTTGCTATTTACCCATAGCTGGTTGGGGGAGAAAAAGAGGATCGATACCTTTTACAAGGGTATTATTAGCACGTAAGTGAATGTAATGGATTCAACTGGAATTCGAACGGCTGTCTGATTCCTCAGTCCGAGCCACTATCCATTAATACACCGGGCCTGCAATGTCTATTATGTTTGATCATGAGCCGTTCTAAGCATCGTGTAGTGACTTTAGATTCTAGATAACATAAAGTCAAAACATTTGGATATTTTTATTATGTTGCTCATATATATATATATATATATATATATATATATATATATATATATATATATATATATATATATATATATATATATAATATATATAGGAACGGAAACAACAAAATATAAAAATGTGTATTACTTAAAAGTAATGCATGATTAGCAATTAAATTTTTACCTTATAAAGATTAGGGTGTAATGCATTAATATTATACAAAAGTTATAAAAAATTACATGATAGTTTTTTTTTTTAAAATAAATATTATATATATATACACACACACACACACACACACATATATATATATATATATATATATATATATATATATAAGAGAGAGAGGTGCCTGCAAACATTTTTGGTTGTAATGTGGATTAATTTAGAAAAAAATACTATGCTTTGTTTTACATAATTTTACGACACGTGTTTCTGGTCTCGCGACCGTCTTCATGTAAAATCGGAGATTTCCACATATTAAAAATAATTAATTTTTCCTTATGTTCAATGTTAAATATTCTCGATATGAGACATTCTATGTTTGTGTGTAGGTAATTCCGAATATATATATATATATATATATATATATATATATATATATATATATATATTTATTGTGCGTGTAGAGATAGAGAGAGATACACGTGTTATCTGAAATCATTATGATACTATTTTTATTTGAATATTTTCAATTTAAAAGGCATTATATGTATGAAAGGAGTGGTATTTCGGTCATGCTTGAATGTGCTGTCAAATCTAACAACTTGTCCCTTGTTGTATATCAATAAACAAAGGCAAGTATATGATAGTGTCCAGCTGCTCTCCAGTTATCATAGAGCAGTTACGCCGGTGCAGAATCTTTGACCCGACTGCAATTAGTGGCCTGTTGGCATGACATACTAACCTTTGGCCGTCAATCTCTGACGTCTGATCCTGCCGAGAATTTCAGTGGGAAGTGAAAATTATTCGTCGGTGTAATTCTCTCCGACATCATGTGGCTAATCGGATGTGGTACATTGTAACACATATGGGGAATAATTCCAAACTACAATTTTCTGCTATCTGCTGTCTTCCTTCAGCAAATGGCTGATCATTGATCTCCCCAATTCGCTGTCCTTCATAGCTCTTAGTAAGTCTGTTTTTATTATCTCACCAACTTCTGCTAAACATCTACACAAGCTAGTTAAGTAGGTTAATCACTGCTTTTCTCTGTGCTTCTTAATTCCAGCATGCCCTGCGAGTATCATATTTTCCAAGTTTTCTTTCTTCATTATGTACCTAAGAGATTTCTACTCTCTCTGCTTGAATCTATACCTAAGTGTCTTTTTGGTTTCTATTTACCCTAAAACATGGTCGGTGCTCACATATTCAGATCATGGAATTCTAAGCCGCCTTCTGTAGGACTAAATTTTTGTTTCTTTGAGAGTCTTCACCAGTATTCAGTCTCATATAGGATGACGATATTATTTTCTTTGTCATCCTGTTCTTTAATACTTTTCTCAGCTTTTGGAAGTTATTTTTCTCTGTCCAAATGCGCCATCGGTTTTCTCTCTTCTGTTAAAATATTTATCAAATATAGAAAAATTGTTCAAATTGAGACATGTTAGTGTCTAAGTTAATGTAGCTGTCATTACGGTGGGAAACAACTTGATTAGAATAAAAAACACGGTAATATGCCACTATACATATATATATATATATATATATATATATATATATATATATATATATATATATATATACAGAGGATAGAAAAAATAGCGCGAACAACTTGCCAAAGTAGCATTTTTTTTTCAGTTCCGGCATTTCCGGGTATTTGTAAACATCAAACCGACATAAAAGGTAACTGCTTATCACTTTAATCCTCGACGTTGCTTTCCCACTTAATTAAATCATCATTTACCTCCAGGAAAATTTATTAGAATAATTACAAGCTAATGGAAGTCCAAAACTTATTAGTTAATAAATAAATGTTTAAGCTAATGTTCATATTATTTTGTCTAATCCTCATATATATATATATATATATATATATATATATATATAGTGTGTGTGTGTGTATGTAACAGTGTATAATACACACATGCATATACACACACACACACACACACATATATATATATATATATATATATATATATATATATATATATATATATTATGCACTGTTACTGTAGAACATGTACATACCCACTACAAAATTTACATCTTATTTCAACGTTAAAAATTGACGTTACTTCAGCTACTAAAATATTTTATTCCTAAATGCAGTTAAAGAAGCACAGCTTCCACTTCTGTCTTTAGAAAATTTCCCAGGATTTAAATATGTCGAAAGAAAAGTTAATGATTACGCGACGATTTCTTGTTCTTATTGTAACAGTGAATAATAAATCAATTTTACTGCTCAATTTTTGTATTGAGCCCTGTTTTAAATCAATGTTTTGATCGCAGAAATTTCAGTCTTCGTTCTTTTACATTTTGATATTTATATATATATATATATATATATATATATATATATATATATATATATATGTATATGTGTATGTGTGTGTGTGTGTGTGTGTGTGTGTGTGTGTGAGTGAGTGAGTGAGTGCTAATAAATATACGTTTTTTCTTTTTCGTTACCAGTAACAAGGCACGTAATTTTGAGTTGTAGTACAGGTGAGAAAAATGTAAAATTCTCAATATATAATCTATGTATCTGTTATATTACATTGACCATTATATAAATATAGACAACGCGTATGTAAATATATATATATATATATATATATATATATATATATATATATATATATATATATATATATATATATATATGGTTTTATGATTGCATTTAAGTATGAAACAGATTATCGCCGGTTCGAATTTTATATTTACATACTCGTTGTCTATATATATATATATATATATATATATATATATATATATGAATAATGAGAAATTTTAGTCGACACCCACTATATATATTCTGATAAAATTTAGTGAAATTTGTGCGCGTTTAGATGAACATATGACAACCCAACAAAGTTCTATTACTATCAGACAAATTGTAGTTAAGAACACTAAAATCTTATACGGGACACAATATAAAGCTTCAAATTCTGGAGACTGTTGTAATAAAACAGAAGCAGCCAATATTGAATAAGTTGTCTTTTGCTATGAGAGAGTTTATATTGAAGTGTGTTTTAAAACAAATACATTATACTTGTACTAATATAACTTAAATTTCAGCCAGTACATGGCCTAAGAGGCACCCAAGTGTCACTGAATGAGTTTTGCTATGGGAATGGAGGAGGAGGTAATAAGGACTAATCAAATTCTTTAAGATGGCTGTTTGGATAAGTATTCACGAGGGATTCTTTTTAAGAAGTGGAACGCCTTTCTTACTAAAGAATTACATAGGGATAAGGGTAAGTCAAATCTGTGGAGGTAGCAAGAAGAATCGTGGTTATAAAAGTGCTTAGGCCTCAATCTCTGTCAAATGAAGTTCGATGACTGTAGCAATAGAGCAGCGATAAGCTTACCAATTTGTGTATCTGGGAAAGAGGTTGTAGGGCAGAAAATATTTCACGCCCACAAGTTAGCGTAAACGATTTGAAATTCTCTCAAATCTAGAGGGTGGGACTTAGTCAGCTTTAATCCAGATATGGCAGCAATAGTCCTTTTTTTGATTTGATTTGATACTTAGAGGCCAGTTGGCGTGACATACTAAGCTTTGGCCTCAATCTCTGTCGTCTGATCCTGCGGAAAATTTAGGTGGGAAGTGAAAGATATTCACCGGTGTAACTCTCTCCTAGATCATGTGGCTAATCGGATGTGGTACATTGTTATAAAATAAGGTGGATTTTTAGCTCCAATTAATTTAGTATACGTGGAGAATCGCACCATATAAAATAAGCGAATGTAGTAAAATAGTCCAGGTAGACTATATGAACAGGTATACCTGAGCGGGGAAGTTGATTCACTGACAACTTTGCAAGCGATTGCATATTGAATATAAAGAATAATGGTGTACGCACAGACAAGATAGCTTCTGAATTTTAAAATTCAAATGGATCACTCAATCAAAACAATAAATCCGAATCTAGCACTTTTTGACAATAAAAAGTTTCGTCGATTAGATTTCCATATTGATGTCGATAAGAGAATAAATCTAACTGAACTTGAAAGCTTCAATATATATATCAACCTTTCAAGAAGTTAAGAAAATTGTAAAACATAAAGCTAGTAGTTGTTGTAATTGTTACCAGTGATCTAGGAAAATATCAAAAGAGTTTCTGAGAAATTAGGTATCAGAAAGATAATATCATTCAGGGAACTTCTCTATGTGACATCTCCTTACAAGACATCAAAAATCATGGCTTCTAACAACTTCCTATTCTTTTCAGCTCGAAACAATATCTGTACTCTTATAATATCTCAGACTGCCTGTTCTGTCTGACATTAGTACAAGCTCCTTACGTAAATTACACGATGCTTGATTTACTCGGTCTTGCCTTCATTCTTTACTGTGACTGTTAAATTCATGTTTCCTTTTTTTTTTCATTTTTCTTTGATGTTCCTCTTGCATGGACACTCTACATGGAATTAACAGCATCCTGCTAAAGACATTCATTTCTGTAGCCTAAAATCTGCACTACATCACTGACGCAATTTTCCAAGACTCTCTTTCGTATAACAGGATTTTAGTTCTCTACAGTTCAGCTTTCTTTTCTTTGGTTGTGACTAATGTTTTCTGATTCGTAATACAGTATTTAGGTTCTGGAAGGCATCTTTCTCTATTGAAATCCGCCCTTGCGTTCTTACAATATATTCTATCGATTGAGGTAACTGCGCAGATAAAGCCGCCGGAAAACCAGTATAAATGCTTGCGGTATTTTGGAGGACTGACTGGCACGTGCTCTACACTCAAAAACACAAGTTACATTTTTTTTTTAAATACCAGAATTGACAAAGTAGAAAAATGTAAAAGAGAAAAAAAAAAAACACGTTTAAAAACTTAGTTTCAAAATTTGACATTTTAAAATTGATTTAATTCGGGAAATCTGTTTTGCTTGTCAGGCATATTCGACGCAGAGTGATTTCATTTGGGTTCTTTTCCTCATTTACGCCAGTGTACAGATGTCGCAACATAGGACCTAATTATCTCGAAATAATTACCAGGCTCTAATTAACACAGAAAAAGCGTTGCTTTTGTCATCAAATAATGCTGTTGTTATTCGTTGTCAACGTCATGTCTTCACTTTGTTGGATAATTGGTTGCTAGAATTTCATCCCACAGGTCGGCCACGTCGCACACTTGTCACCATCACACGTATGTTTGCATGCGTAAATATTACACTCTCAAAGACTATATTTTGGTGTATTGTAGATTGTTTTAAACCGCATTTCTTGATTTTAGTGAAAGGGAGGTAGCAAGGAACAACTTGACTTCCCGTCACTGTAACCTGGACTGCGAGATGACAAGAATGAGATATGAGAACGAGAAAACCTAACGGGATTTGTTATTGGCAGATCATGACCTTTATATCATATGCTAGGCAGATGACGTTATACCGATGACAGAAATAGAAGAAAAAATGAAATGAAAAATGGACGTTGTGGATGAAAGCAAGTAGAAACAATAATCTTTAGTTGTGATAAGGTAGAATGCCTGACAGTGTGCAAAAGTAAAAGACCAGTATGTCATTTATGTATAGGAGGTGTCAGCATGACTCAGTTGTAGAAAAATGACTTTCAGTTTTATATAGTAAGAGACGACAAAACATGTAACACGGAAATCCAGTAGTTAAAGAATAAGCAAACAAATCCATTTACATATTAAGCAAAGAATTAATAGATTGAAGTCCGTCAGTTACGTGCCATGCGTGATACACGCTAAGGCGATCATGTATCTTTCGAAACATGACTGACGAGGCAGATTTTTTCCAGCAGTAGGTTGCGATTTCTTTCTGCGGTAGACCAGTTGCCATCCAAGTAATCCGGTCTATCGTGCTATTTACCCATATCTGGGGGAGAAGAAGAGTGTTCATACATTTCCCAAGGGTATTAACACGTAAGTGAATGTAATGGATTCGACTGGAATTCGAACTCGGCTCTCCGATTCCTCAATCCGAGCCACTTTCCACCACTCCAACTTGCCTCCGCGTAGATCGAAACATATCAATAAAAACATAAAATCGTACTGGACGCGCATGGGACAGTAGAGGTTTAGTCATTTCATTATAAATGAAGAATTGTAATGTCTTTAATGAGATACATTGATTCGTTTTTTACAGTTTATCAACCTTTTTCAAGTTATTTAAAGCCGGAGAGTATGTTTAGATTGTAAGGATTTCAAAAGAAAATAAGGTTTTAGCAATAGATGTCTTACTTGTTTAACCTGTAGATGGGAGAGGTAGATCTATACCTTTCTCAAAAGTATTTGCGCGCAAGTAAATACAACGAATCCAGCTTGAATTAGAATTCAGCTCTTCGATTAATAAGTCCACGCAATCATCTCTTACCTCACCGATACATCGAACCTTACAGAAACTGGTATTCACAAGCGGTCACCTATCTAGGTACTGATCAAGTTCGACGTTGCTTTGGTGATCTTACGGGGACCTGTGTTTCAATGTGATGTGGTCGTAAGCCTTTATGAGACAGATATATAGCGACGAATGATGGAATAACAACGTCAGCACATATGATAAATTAAGATATATTAAAGAGAAGAGAACGTACACATAAACTGTTTGTAACAGAATTTTTTTTATTTATTTTGTGACATAGAAATAGGTAAAAAAAACTTGGAGTAATTAGGCATTTGCAGGACGCATAGAATGTATGAGAAAATGTGGAAAGTATTGAGTTATGTTGTAAAGCAAAGGGGAAATATATTTGGTTCCTTTGATCCAATGTACCAGAAAGAAAGATTGAGGCCGAATGAAGACAGTATAATGTTTTTTTGTTTAATTATTTGTTGAAATTTGCTTCAAAACAAAAACTACACTTGTAGAGCTCACAGACAGGCTCGAACTCTCAAGGAACTTTTCAAACAAGTGAATCCTCCATATAACAAGATAATACGTTAACATATTGTTGAAAATCTACATTAATCTAGCATAAGGCAAGATTATTTTCCAGCCTACAAGCCCTTTCTCACAGACGAGACGTTGTAATCCTCTTGCTGTTCTATCACCCTCTCCATGGAGAGTTATCAGACGAACTACACTCCTTAGTTCTCTCATTCATAACATTCTCGGCTAAGACATGTCACACAATTTGTAGCGAACCCCCTTCATTCCGTTCGTATTCATTTGGTGGGATATATGTTCCACTCAATAGCGGCTTTTCACGTGTTCAAGTCTAGTGTTAACTTTTTCTTCTAAATATATCCACATAAGCTGAGCCACTTACTTTGTCATTATCTGTCTCGAGTGGTACTCGAGGTTAAAGGGGAAACATCATTTACAAAAAGAGAAGAACATAGAACATTTTAAGAATCATGTGGGTTTGAGAGTTGCTGAATTAGGAACAGATGATGTTTATTGATGCAAGAAGTTCCAACTACAAGAACATGGCGGACTCAAGTTGAGTACAACCGAAGAGGTAAAGAAAACAAAAAGACCAATACATATATATATATATATATATATATATATATATATATATATATATATATATATATATATATATATATATAATAAACAAATATATGTATTAAACAACAAATTTACAAGTGATAAAGACATCAACAATTGTGTTTGTGTGTGAACGTAAAGAGTTTGTATTTTGGTGAATGTTCGTACGTACGTGTATGTGTGTTTCCTAGCATGTTCCCACAAGTGGGTAAAACGCAGTTTTCTGCGAGAGATCACATTTTAAATGTGTCCGCTGAAACGCAAAGTAGAAAAAGAGAACGAGGCAAGAAGTCGCCTAGTATTTAGAGTGTAGGGAGAACACCCGCCCCCAGTGAACATTTAGTAAATTATGGAGGAGTTAACTCCGACAAACATATCTGCTTAAGGTAAGCGATCATTTTTCCATGGGACACTGTGTAATGATTAAATACACTAGTGAAGCAATCCACATGATCTTTTTAACAATCGCATTATATTCTATAGTTATTTAATAAACATCATTTAAATTGTCAAAAGCCTGTGATAGACAATCATACCCTGATAACCCTATAAAACTAGAAAATCTAGTATTGCTCTAATAATGTAATTATCGTGTATTGTTCTGTTGTGATGAGTTTCTCGTCATTATTTTCTTTAGTGTTGTTGTTGTTTAACAACGATTTGGCCGTATACAAGAACTTTCCAAGAATTTGAATGACAACCAACAGATTGTGTTCGAGAACAATCCTATTTTTGTGAATAATGTGTGTTCCCAATTATTAATATTCCTCCCCGTTTTAACTTCTTCCTATTCTGGGGATTGTTTCTCTTCAACATCCACACTGATGTTGCCACTTCTCCTTAAGCTTCGCACATATTCTATCCTACTGAGCCTTGCTTATGGAACGACACGTTTATCTTTTACTCCTTCATAATGAATATCTTCTTTACTAATGTCGGTACTCTGTCTATTGATTGAATTATATATTATCCAAGTATTTATCAGTTGGCCTCAAAAATGTGTGTGTCCTTACTTCTCTTCACACATGCTCAAATATACGCAGTTTTATATTGCCTTTAGACAATACTGATTTTATATACACTTAAAGATATTTTACATTATTTACATTGTTCGGACTGTTATCCTCATCTTCATTGCCATATTCACAACGTTTCGGTCGTTGAATGCTCCAGCTTTCTTCAGGTGATTTGAAATACGAGTCGAACTCTTTATTTCGTCCACCGGGATAGAGTGTTCTAGTTATAGATGTCTCAGTTATTTTTCTTTAACTCGACTCTCCATTTTTTCTTCTGCTGTGGCCTGGTATTGAACTCATAACTCGTTGGGTCTAGTCACTGAATTTTACCAACGTCTTTATCCAATGGGCTATGTGTCCTGGAGGACATCTGTGTATGAATATGTATACCAGGTAACAGCAGAAGGGTTGAGTTAAAGGGAAATAACTGGGACATCTGGAGGAGGCATGGCACGTGGAACTAGAAAAATCTACCCGGTGTACGAAATATAGAGTTCGGTTCGAAATTCCAATCATCTGAAGAAGACCGGGGTATATAACGGCTGAAACGTAATGAATATGCCAATGAATATGAGGATGATAGTACGAATAATGTAAATAATCATAATACCTCATCTCAAGGATATAGACAGTTCTTAAATATTTGTTTGAGAAGCAGCCGTCATCGCTCTTCTATTATTTGTCCAAAATGATATGAAATGATACAAAAAATATTTAAATCAAGAAACCAAACAAAATTATCGATTAAAAATCATGGCTATACGGCAATAGACTTATTAACAGCGCCACTTTGTATCAACTTCGTTTCGTTTCATATTAACTTCATAACCATCGTGTTTCAAGAATTGCTCGAACATTTTGTATGCTAAAGAAATTCTTGGTTATGCGACATCTCTCATTTATTTAAATTAACTTTTTAAACTTTCATATTTTAACTGCTTTATCCTTGGCTGTATTTGCTAGAAGGCTTAAAATATACCAATTATTCTAAATTACTATATAGATTTTTTTTAATTTTTAAAAATATTGACGTATAAATTAACGCTGAAATTGATATACGTTCTTATATTTAATTATAGTACAATTAGTCGAATATTTCCATAGCATGCAATTCTGATTATCGGCCTAAATTTTGATAGCATTCATTCCGTATCATGTTTCTTTGTGTCCATTGATATACTGACATCACATCATCTTTCTTCTCATAGTATATTTATCTACTTCTAAAATACATAACATTAATTGCATGTGAGTAACAGAAATTGAAATAATGTTACAATTCTGAAAATTGATTTGTAACAAAATCTTTAAATTTTCTGACATCTTCTGGAAATTAATTTTCGCAAAAGATTGTCAAAAAGTTCCAAGATAAAATTTTACCCTTTTATTTATTATTGTAATTATATTATCATTTTTTATAGCCTGTATATTTGCTGACATTTGATGGAGTCAAGGTGGATAGCGGCTCGGATTGAGGAATCTATTACATTCACTTACGTGCCAATACCATTGGTAAAGGTATGAATGGTCTTTTTCTCCCAACAAATATGGGTATATAGAAAGTCAAACCGAATTCTATAGCCATGGGTGGCAATTGGTCTACCGCAGAAAGAAATGGCAACCTACTACGGGAAAAAAAACTGCACCATCAGCCCTGTATCGAAAGATACATGATCGCTTACGCGTGTATCACGCATAGCACACAACTGATTGATATTTGCTGCCTTATATGTATATTTATTACATCGATTTTTTTATAGTACCAACTATGTAGATTTTAAAAGTACATTTCAATCTTGTCGATTGGCTGTCTGTGCAAAGTAACCATAATTTATATCGGTCTTTGTTATTGATGTTTTACTGCGCACACCATATATATGGGTTTAATATAGTTTTCGTGTTGATGTATATGAAAAGGCAATGAGAACGACTGGGGATATATAGGCTACGAAGCCGGTTCTAAAGGCCAATAATAAGGAGTTTATCAAGCGTGATCCTCAACTCCCTCCCAACGAAAACTCCGAAAACCTAAAACGTGCAACCTCCCTACTCTTTGGAGACACAGACTTCTAAGAAACCAAGCCAAACCTAGCCCCGATGACCCTGACCACACCAACACGCCATTTTCTATTAAAGTGGAAAACAATCGGGTACGAAAATATGTGCAACTGGACGTGAAGCCCCTGGGTGAAGGCAGAGGCAAAGTGATTGACATTTAATAAGTGTGCGATGCGAAAAGAGCAAGCGAAAGCAACAAATTGCGCCATATTTGAGGGGATATTTTATGTCCACCTCAATATTTTTTTTCTATATTTAACAAGGGCCTGATCTTTTATGCTTCCTAATGCCAAGTTCGTTGGGTGGAGAATAATGGACTTGCCCCGATCGACCGGCCAAAATAATTTTTTTTTAAAATCTTTTGTTTTTCATATCACCCCGAAGTGATAAATTACACGACGCATATCGAGCTGCAAAATTGATTATAAATGCCCAGTGCCGAACAGATAGGTGACCCCTGAGGGCTAGTAATTTAAAGAATCTGCCAAATTTGGAGGTCAAGGTGAAATGAAGATTTCTCTCGTTTAGTTGGGAAGAGTTGAAAGCGTCGGATATCGTGACGGTGTCTAGCTTGGTCAATGTGATGGTACACATTTATTCTAAGTAGAAACCTTATAAGTGGTTTTAGATGGATGGCTGAAAGTTCAAGGAGAACGGGAGATACTTGATAAATTAAAAGCAATTAAATGAAAATAGCATTGCGAAAGCAACGATATATATATATATATATATATATATATATATATATATATATATATATATAGTCTGTGTGTATGTTTGTATATATGTATATAAATATTAATATGGAATTTAAGAAACAGCAGATATTTTTATATATAGTGCCCAATAAAAAAAATATTAAATTATGTTGAAAATATTATTTAAAAATATTATATGAAAAGATTACTTAACTTTTAGATATCAATATTATTCCGACATCGATGTTTCTTGGTAAAATTTTCAATCTTCAGGGGTCGTGATTTTAAATGGATTTTAATTTTTTTCAATTTTTTTTTTTAAATTTGTTCCACGTCTTTTTCTATCTGCTTTTTTTTTACTCCGTTTGGTACACGTGCGTATTTATGAATTTAACGTTCTTATACACCTACACGTTCATAAAATTTTGCTGTCGTTTACGGCTTTGATTTTTTTTTCAGCTGTAGATTTTTCTCTCAGTGTTAAATTTTTTCTTTGAAATTAAATTTTTACTTCGAAATTAAATTAAATTTGTTTTATGGCGTATATTGTAATATTTGTTACTTTCTTAAATTATATTATTTTAGTAAGTATTTTTTAATAATATTTTAATTAAGATATTATGCTATATTATTCTTAAAGAAACAAGTAAATATCTGTTAATGTGTCAGCATTGACCCATTATTTCATTCTTCTTATGAAATAATTTAATTTGATTATTAAAAGTTAATATTCATAATTATCATTATTAATTTCTATTTTTTGGATTGATACTACACACAAAAAACAATTGTCGAACATGGGAAAATATAAGGAAAATTAATTCCATTCAATAATGTGTGCAAATAACCAATCTTTGCATTATGAAAGTTGCGATACCGGAAACACATGTATTAAAATATGGAAAAAAAAAGAGTATATTTAAAAATTGAAATTATAACCTAAAACTTTTCGGGCTCTCTCTTCTCTTTAAAATATACACTATTCTCTCGTTTCAACAACTATAGCCTCTCCCTCATATATATATATATATATATATATATATATATATATATATATATATATATATATATATAGGCCCATGGATTGATACAACACACAAAAGACAATGGTCAAATATGAGAAAACATAAGGAAATTTTATTTTTTTTAATAATATTTGTAAATAACCACTCTTTGCCTGATGAAGGTTGTGAGACCGGAAGCCCGTGTAGAAAAAATATGGAAAATCAAGTATATTTAAAAAAATCGACATAATAATCTAAAACGTTTGCGGTTTCTCTCTTCTCTTTAAAATATACACTGTTCACTCGTTGCAACGACTATAGCCTCTCCCTCATATATATATATATATATATATATATATATATATATATATATATATATATATATTTATATATAAAAATATTTGAAAATATGATTCCATATGATTTAAATAAATAATTATATTTATGCTCTACTTTTATATCGAGCACTATTTTTTTAAAAATAATAACAAAAATACTAAAGAACTTTGGATTATTTACCTAACGAGTTCTTTCTTATTTTCTATATATTTTTCACACACACACACACACACACACAGATATATATATATATATATATATATATATATATATATATATATATATATATATATATATATATATGCGTGCACACGCGAGTGTGTGTGTGTCTGTATGTCTGTGGGTGCGTATGTGCGTGGATATGTGTATGTACAGATAAGTTGTTTTTCAGTCCATAGCCGCATTGTATTATGAAGCTGAGCTGACAGACGCCAAGTGGTGATGGTTACTATATCTGTATTTTCTATTTCTGTAAGCCTTGTTTTTGTGTGGGGGAGTTCTTACGCAAGTAATTCATTGCTATTATGGATTAGTTAACATATATTTGCATGCCTCTTTCTTTGTTTACGTTTGTGTGGGTACTTATGTGTATCTCTGTTTGTCCGTATATACTGAAGAAAAATTGTCGATAGTTATAGGAGGAAAGTGCACAATAAAAACAAAAACCAACAGAGGTTTTCACTTCAGACACGTGTGCTCACAATAACTAACAATTCTAGTAATAAATGTCTGATGGAAAAGATCAGTTTATATATGTTGATGTATTATATAAAAAAAATAACAAAAACAGATACTCTACAAAGTATTTCATTTTCGAGTTCTCCCCAAACAAGGTATAAAACCCACTAAGATGCAAGGGGTTACTGAGTGTGAGAGGAACATTACTAATGAGCAAGGACAAAAAGAGTAATCAGGAGGATAGTAGATAGCGATTGAAATTGTTGTTATATTTTTGAAGATTAAATTTGGATGGAAAGCATAGAGCCAGAAGGGAGTTCTACCAGTAAGAAACGCGAGAAAAGAAACTGTCAGCATAGAAATGACGGTTACATCTAACCAGCCCAACATTAAATTAATTTGATCTTGAAGCCTGTCTATTACTTCTCTTTATTATTGAAGATTAACATCAGCCATGCTGATAGAACGTAGGGAACGTTCTCTCAGATTATTAATGGAGGGAAGTTTAATTTTGGAGGTGTTAAAATTAAGAAGCCATCTTTTGGCAGGTTAATAACAGACAGGGTTCGTCTTGGGCATCTCGTGCAATTTTGACCTTATCGAACTGATCAGACTTACTATCAAGACAGGAGTAAATGGTTGTGTCATCAGCACAAATACAATGTTAAGAACAAATGCCATCGGGAAGGCCATTAATGATTTTTTTTTTAAGTAGAACCAACGATGGAAACACTGTAACACTTCAAATAGTGAAGAAGACCTTTATGCCAATCCTTTCGAAAACATTTTAGATGTCTAAAGGTACATCCCGGGCTTCACTATTTTTATCTAGGTCATGACAGACTATTTCCGGAATTACCTGTCAGTACACCAGTAGTGACCTGGAGATACCAAAGCCATACTGCTTTTCTGAAATAATGTGGTGCTTAACCAATTTATCATTGTTTAGGGTCTCTAGGAATATACCCAAAAGAGGTAAAAGGCTAATAGTCTGATAGTGGGAAAGTTCGGACAGTTTATATATATATATATATATATATATATATATATATATATATATATATATATATATATATATATACATACACACAATACGGTTCACCCTTTACTTCGTCCGGGGACTACTCAGGAAGAGGGTTATGCTTGGGGCCATTTGTGGGTATGACTGGGTATATTTTAATGACTCAATTCTTTTCAAATATCATTTATTTGGACTATTATTTGAAGATTAAAGATCGAAAAGATTTTGATTAAAGCTAGTATATTCTCAAATGAACTGAAACTTTGAAAAATGCTACAGCTTAAATATTTATTCTGAATTTCCAATATAACAAAAAAAAGAGCTTCGGAGAAGTTTTCAAATTATTTACATCGCTGAATTGAAAATTGTAAATAATTTACACAGAGAGAACCGATAATTCGGCTTAGCATTTTGAATATGACAAGCTGACTGCAAACACCGACACGCAAATGTAAACACAGAGACTCACCAAATATTGTGCAAACATCAAAATATCGTAACAGTTATTATATAGAAAAAATAAGGGGTAGAGAACGTGCGTCTTTGAGATTCATTTAGTCTACTGATATAAAGGAAATTTCTGCAAAAAACGTCTTGTATCTATATACCAACTTCCAACCTCTACCAACTGACCAATAAAGTCAGTAAATACTAATATAAAGCAAGATAGGTACGATATTTGTAATCCATAATGGTAATGGTGAAAATTGACCTTTTCCGTAGAGAAAACATTCAGTATTCGTAGACTGAACTCTTAGATTTACTATCGGTGGAAATTTATAAAATTATTTTCTTTAGACAGTTATTTAAGAAGTTTGACTTCTCAAGGCCACTAATTTTTGTCACTCTTTCTCGAACTGAACGACTTTCCTTCCTAAAAGTTTGTTCATGTTACTCTGTAAAATCCACATTTCTATTATATCATTATTTTTCCCTTCTTTTTCATATGGCACGCATTTTGATAGTTTTTGTTGTTACAAGTGGACACAAAAGCATGACAAGTGTCAATTGATTCGCCATTACACACATCATACATATTTAGATAGAAGACAAGTGTTAGGCGATTTCGAATGACAGAGGTTCACTTTTGGAACTCGATGTTAAAGGACATGGTATCCGGGAAATGGAATTAATTGTTCCAAATTTAGAAATTAAATGTATAATCATACTAAAATTGTCGGCTGGTGCTATATCGAGATGTGTCTGCAAGAGACAATTTACAGGAAGAATATTTTTCACGCATTATTGAAACCTGAACATTGATTTGTGTTTCCAAAATTAAAACAGACAATACAAACATCAGACTTAAATGTTAACGTTTGATTTGATTTCTTGTAGAGATTATTTTTCATCAGATTTTGGCAAATATCCGTGCCATATTTTTTCTATACACAAACAAATTTTATCATCTGAAACCGATCTGAAAAATGAGGAGACATCTTTTTTGAACAATTCTATTATTAATGGCGCAGAAACAGTCGTAGAAAAATTGAAAGCTGGGAAAATTCCAGATTGATAACAAAACGCTTTATCAGCCAGAATGTGAATACATACATACATACATACATATACATACATACATACATACATACATATATATATATATATATATATATATATATATATATATATATATATATATATATATATATATATATATATATATATATATATATATATATATATATATATATATAGGTATATATATATATATATATATATATATATATATATATATATATATATATATATATATATATATATGCATAGATACACACACACATATATATATATATATATATATATATATATATATATATATATCTGGTGAAAATAAAAGTTCTTGGCTCGACTTACTTCCGTAAATCTGTCCTAATGACGAAGGGACCAGATTCGATTTAGCAACAAACCTATGATTTTACGTCTAAATTTATCGTTTAAACTTTAACTAAAAGCTTTCAAATCAAATTGAATTTATTGAGGTTTATATTATTTGCATAACTTCAGACTGATTTTTATGTAGAGGAGAGTCATGCAGATGATATATCTCCACCTGTCACTCTCTCTATATATTTATAAACACGCACACATATATATATATATATATATATATATATATATATATATATATATATATATATATATATATGTATGTGTGTGTGTGTCTGTGTGTGCGTGTTTGTACATATATATATATATATATGTGTGTGTGTGTGTGTGTGTGTGTGTGTGTGTGTGTGTGTGTGTGTGTGTGTGTTGTGTATTTCGGCGGCAGCAAACTCTCAATTATACACTTTGGCTAAAAAGAAGGCCAACACTCAATAGCATTCACTATGAACATGGCCACAATGAGCCGACCTTGTTTGAAAATTAAAACATTCCAATAACTTTACACATATACATGAAAAACTCATAGAATCAGTTAAAAACAAAAAAAAACATATAAAAATCATCCTTGATGATGGTCAAAAGAATCGCTGAAAACGCTTGGATATACAGAAAGGTTTGAATAGTTTTAACCCACTTTGTGTCTAGAACAAAATGAACACAAGAAAAATTAAATAAAAAGCTGAATTGAAGTGCCTACTCGTTCTGGGACTTATTATTAAAATTGAATTTATTTTCAAAATAGAATTAAAATATCAATTTTATAACGTTTTCTCTGTTAATCTGCTACTATTCCTGCCGAGTCTGTATATTTGGTGCTATTCATGTCTTGCCTCTTTATTTTTGTTACACATACTATGTCATTTTGTTTGTTGCTTTTCTTGTTTTCTCAGTTTATTTGTTGCTATTCCCGCTCTGTAGGTTTATTTGTTGCTATTCCATTCTGTGGGTTTATTTGTAGTCATTTCTGCACTGTAAGTTTAGTTGCTGCTATTACTGCTCTGTTATTTTTATTTCTTTCTCATTAATGCACTGTCGGTTTATTCGTGTCTATGGCTACTCTCGAGATGTATCTGTTGCTATGCATGCTTTGTCAGTTTATCTTTTGCTATTCAAGCTCTTTCGGTTTATTTTTCCATTGCAGCTCTGTTGATTTATTTGTTGCTATGCCAGTTCTATTTTTCTGCTATGCCTGATCTGTTGATTTATTTGTTGCTATGCCTGCACTGTTGATTTATTTATTGCTATCGATGCACTCTCGATTTATTTGTCTTGATTCCTGCACTGTCAGTTTATTTGTTGTTGGTATTACTGCTCTTTAGGTTTATTTATTCCTGCATTGTCGATTCTTTGGTTTTTATTACTGCTCACTCGGTTTATTCGTAGCTATTCCTAATTTGTTGGTATATTTGTAACTATTCCTTCTCTAACAGTTTATTTGTTGCTATTCCTGTCACGATTGATTGCATTGGAGACTGTAATTGGTAAAATTGTAATTTCTGTTTGCCTTAAAAACCTTGTCTTTCTTAAATTATCTTATAAGCCTCATCTTCTGTCTAACCACGACTTTATATATATATATATATATATATATATATATATATATATATATATATGAAATATTACTGAAATTATTAAATAATAGTTTCAGAGTATTAATTTTAGTGGCACTATATTTTAACTCACATATTCTGTGGGTGATCTTGAGGTCAGATGGTAGACAAAATAGGGATGTCGATTTTGATTAGCTGAGCCGAGCGCTGGCATGAGTTATAGACTGTTTTTCGGGAGTTGCTGTTTGGACGTTAGACTAACTAGACGTGTTAGGTTGCGTTTGTGCAACACCAGCCATTCCGCAATTGGAGAAGAGTTTTTCAATAGTTCGTTGTTGCACGTCAAAGAAAATGGGCGTGTGAGGTTTTCGTTTTGAAAGAGGCTCCCTAACAGAATGTGTAGAAACTCCCACCTGATAGACTGTACGTCGCCGACACTAATAAAATAAATAAGTTAAAAGTTCTCTTTTTTGTAGCTTTTCGCCTCTGAAACCAAAGAATATTTTGCGACACCGACCAAGAGAAGAAAAGGAGTGAACTAAAACGACCAGGGGTCACCGGCCAGACGAAATATTACCAGACCCCCCCTATCATTGAAGGGAATACAACAAAATAAATGATAGATATAAGGTTTAGTGTATTGAAACAAAATTAGACTATATACCTGTTGTAATTTTGGCTAATCTTGGTCGTCAAAATGTTGTAACCTATGGAAGGCTGCTGAATAGAAAAATCACACCAAAGTTGGTAATGAACGATAATACTTAGGACAAGAACAACGCATATAAGATTCGTCAGCGACGCGTAGAAGAAATAGCCAACTACTAGAAGTGAGTCAAATGAATGTCCGAGTGCAGGATATCTACCAACCACCCCATTCGGTCAGATTAGGCACAAGGCCGAATTTAATGTGGGGTGTCCGAGCCCGTTGTTTCGGCCAAAAATTCCACGTAGACCGCGTATAAAACGGGGTCAGGTAGCTGTTTCCCGATATGTGTCTCTTCTCTTCGACATAGCCTCGTCTGAGGATTCTCTTTGCCCAGAGTCAGAGAGTTTGATACGTACAGCTGGAGACGAATCTCCAAATGCAGACCAACATACAGTATTTACTATTGTATTTATGAGAATGGGGACATATCATTATCGTTCGTATGTATGCTACAGCAGTGACAAAACGTGAAAAAAAAGTAATGCAAACATCAGTTGTTAAATATAGGAAATATATAGGAAAAAATACAGCTTATAGACAAACATTTCAATAAATCACACAAATTAAAGAAAAATATTTCCTACAAATTATAATGCTAAAAAGACGAAGAAACCAGAAGATGAAATTGAAATCTGTGTATGCACGAGAACTGAAAATCATAGAATTCAAAAAAGTGAATGTATTAATAAAAAAAAGATGAAATATCACAGATATAGATACACAGTCATATATTTGTTTGTCATTAAATCAATAAAACTCTGTTAATAAGCTCCGTGTTGTTTTGGAAAGCTTCCCCGGACAATTCGTTAAAAATAAATCGCTAATTTTTTCCAGTATTCTTTTTCTTCCATTAATAAAAATAGCACAAGAGCAATTCTCCTTCATGTCCATTTCTCTTTCAACACGAAAGGATAATGAGCATTACGCAACACTCATCACCTAATATATTGTTTTTTTTTATTTATTTAATATATTCTAATTTAAAGAATAATATACTTGTTTTTGTTTTTAACGATGTTCACGCTGAGTATGATTTTTTGCAATTCCCATATTTTAGGGCTAGCAGGATTTTGATTCACATAATTCTTCGTTTCCCTAAAGTCACAATTAAAACTGTTTATATAGTTGCCACGATGCTCCACATTCTACTAGTTTCTATTACGCGGCCCTTGTATTTATTTCGTTTTTAAAACGTTTTAAAAGATGTGATTTTTTTTATAGCTGTGGCTGCAACATGTTTCAGAATACACGTGTTTTCAACATGATTTTCATCTGTTCAAAATGATTTTTCTCCTGTTCAACATGTGTGGATTTCCCTTGAAGTCTACACTTATAAATTCAAGATGGTCATAGTCTCTTCATTTTGTTCAAGTTGGATGGTTTATAACCCGCCAATTTTCTTTACGAGACAGGTTGAATGCGCGACCTATTGACCAATATATATGTACTGAGCAGCCCTATCATAAGTACTCTATATACTGAGCAGCACTCTAGGTATCTACTATGCTACACAAGGTACCTCCACTATTTCGACATAACTTTTCGATACCTAGAATTTAAAATGAATTTTCAAAAATTAAAAAAAAAACATTCTTGAAGATTCCATTTTATCTTTAATTGAAATCTAAATGATTAAATTTATTATTTCCAGTAAGTAGCATGTTCTGATATATTTCAAATAGAAATTATATAGATTGGAATGTCAAATTTAATTTCGATTTCTTAAAATTTTGTTAAAGGCGGTCATTTTCTTATTTTTAAGAAATTTGTAGACAAAAAAAATATATCTATTTTAAAATTCTTTCAAAATATACATATATATTTCTGACACGTTATTTGAGTAAAATTAGAAAATTTAATGTGAAATTAATCTGATTTGAAATAAATTTTACTTATAGCATTAAAAAGTAATATACAGCCATTTATTTAATGATTGGTCCTGCCTATCATAGCTTATCTGAGGCAATAATAGATGACCGATATAGTGACGGAGCGATGGCATATGTGTGGCTAGAGTTGATGCAAAATTTACGTAATGTAAGTGAACGTATTTGTTTGGTTTTTAACTACATAGTAATTTTTAACTATGAACATATTTTCCGCAATTATCTAATAATTTATTGAATATATTTACCTTTCGAAGATGCTTTATGCAAAATTTTAAAAGAAATTAAAATACTAAAAATTTTCTTAAATTAATTTTTCTGGAAAGAAACAAAACTCTTACATCACGTGACCGTTTCATAAGAATGTCACGTTTAGACTTTCACAGATGAAATTTGTGTACAAATTAAGTAAAAAAAAAATTTAAAAAAATGAAAAAACTTTTAAAAATTGAATAGCGTAACTACGTTTATTAATCTTTTCAATTTTGGATTCGTAAATTTCGTTTCCACTCCATTCTTATATCACTTCCAGGAAATAACGCAATACAGAATTTTACACGATTTTAAACTATTATAAATTAGTATAATTAATTGTTTTGTTTTTTTAAATAAAAAAAATTCTTGTAAAAATTCATTATTCATCGGAAATATATTATTTCTTCAGACAATAATGTTCTTAATATATCTTATGTACAAAAGCAATTGAAAGCTTTTCTAATTAAATAATGTCATAGTTTTATTGCATTCATTTTTTTCAATTCAGGACATATTTCCATTTAGAATAGTGTAAGTTTGAAAAAAAAAAGATTAGGCGATTTATATTCTCCAAGGTGTCCTACTTTTAACGAATAAAAAATTCAGGAAATAGAATGTGTTTTTTATGAAGTGGGGTTTCGGGGGGTTTAAAATTAAAAAGAATATTTTTTACCAAAATTTTCTAAAAAAATAATTTCAAAACTAGTTTCATTCTTTTGCAAATAAATCTTAAAACTTAATTAAAATCGACCAATTATTTGATTTTCACAAGAATTTCTAAATCAATGTGTTTTCAAGAGAAAAAAGCGTAAAAATGTCAATGTTATTAATATGCCACCACGATGACGTAAACAAAACAAGATTTTAACTAAAATTTCAACCGTTTTAGAAAGGATTAAAAAATTTCAAAAAATAATAAAAAAAATACTTTGATCTTTCATTTTAATAATAGCATAAACATTTTGACAATAATACTTTATTTCTATTAATTTTGTGGCCTTTTTCCTTGCGCTATGCTGTTTTCTCGCGAAAAAGTGGAGGTACCTGTACACATAAGCTACTGAAACACAGTAGTGTATTTTCCCCACATTGCACGCGATCAAAACAGAATAGTTTATTATTTATAAGACATCAGAAGAATAATAGGGTTATCATTATATAAATTATAACACTCACCTACAAAAAAACGGCTATTTCTACGGAAATGCAAATCCCATCAACTAAACTTCACGTTATATCCATAATTTCTCAGATTCTTCTATTGTAAATCACTTATCTAATACTTTAAAACCAGAGTTTCCCAACCTTTTCTCAACCAGCAACCTTTGGGCACAGACTATTTTTCAACGGCCCTCTGGTATATTAAATTTCGAATATTATACTGAATTCATCTTTCAAAGCAAGATAACACTTAGTTATCAGTACAAAAATAATGTTAATACTGTTTTCATTTCTATTAGAAATGTCAATGATTCAAAAACATTCTAGAGCTTATCTTAATGTTTTCAATGCGATGGTTGACTTTAGTGCTTACTTTCTAAGGCTCTAGGTTCCATGTTTCTTGGAAGTAATCGTAAATCACATTGTTTGTTAATTTGCAGGCAGTTTCTTTCTTTAGTCTGTCACTGCGTTGAAACGACATTCAGCCATAGAGGAAGTTGAAAAAGCAATAAAGAAAGATTTGATAGCTTTCCACAGCACTATCAGAAATTTCCTTTTGTAGCCAATATTGAATAATTTTTAAAAATCTGAAAAAAATGATACATGCTCATCGCAACCTGTGTATATTCACTGCTCCACCCAAATGAAATATAAAAAAAAACTCCTAGTGACCACTTTCAACATAACAGAGCCTACAAGGGGACACTCTCACCCAATTTGGAAAATACTGTTTTAAACCAACTGGTCCATCCACACCTATCATGTAAACAAAGCGTTGATTCTATTAATGATTCCATTAAAATATTTAGTCCTGATAAATCTAGACCTGACAGCCTGATCTTCTTTAACTTTCAAAATTTTTTTACCAGTAATAGTAATAATAAAAAAGATATCAAATAATAATAATAATAATAATAATAATAATACAAAAGATATAAAATAATAATAATAATATAAATAATAATAATAATAATAATAATAATAATAATAATAATAATAATAATAATAATTATTTAATTTATTTGGTTCTCCTTTAAATAATACTGATAGATTAATCAATTATTTAATTTTTCTCATTCACATATCCCTTAGTTTTCAATATCCACCCCGCAAAAAAACATTACAGGTAAAAACAATACAATTTCTACGATGTTCTTTCTTAGAAGGATTGCATTTTTTTTTTTTTTTTTTTTTTTAAAACAACGCTATTTTCAACGACTTTAAAAAATAACGGAATTTACATTTACATATTACATTTTATGAATTTATGAAAAGAAAATGCAGTCTTTCTAAGAAGGAATATCGTGGAATTTACAGATGGGCCAATAAATTATTTTTAAATTTCACAGCAAGAAGACAAACGAACTTTTTTTTTTTTTTTTTTTTTTTTTAAACAACGCTATTTTCAACGACTTTAAAAATAACGGAATTTACATTTACATATTACATTTTATGAATTTATGAAAAGAAAATGCGATCTTTCTAAGAAGGAATATCGTGGAATTTACAGATGGGCCAATAAATATTTTTAAATTTCACAGCAAAGACAAACGAATGTAAACTTTTTTTTTTTTTTTTTTTTTTAACCAGCGTCATTCTCTTTGATTTCCAATCGTGTCTCTGTCTATTGTTGCTTGGCAGCCCATTTAGGAGAAGGAAAACTCGAACAACAACCCGCAACTCAAGGTGTTAATCGTGCCGAGGGTGAATGGCTACTGCGTTATGAGGTCGCGAACGATCCCCTACAGGCTTCGGAACCCTGTCTGTAAAAGACCGTTACTCAACGTGCCGGGCAACTTTGGGTGGACTTTTGGACCCGTGCGTCACTCGTGGGATTAATATGAAAATTAAAAATAGAAACAAAACGTCCAGTATGGCTCTTCCAGTGGATAAACAGGGAGCCCGTCCTTCAGGAGGAACCTACCTGAGGTCGAAAAATCTGCCATAGGAACAAACTCCTACACAAAGAATGAATCTTCAGGTCCCCACAACCAGGATAATCCTAATGATGGTCCTGTAAATTCTCCAGCTAGATCCATAACCGTAAATTTAAGGAAAGAAAAAATAAAATGGTCTCGTGAGGAGTACAAAGTTGTTATGACTGCATTCCATGAAGCGTTACTCAAACCTCAAAAAACATCACTCGCCAAACATATGACATTTGGCGAGAGAAGGTTGGGCAAACAATTAGAAAGTACATAGACAAAAATAAACTAGCCAATGTAAGAAGGGACATCATGCGAAATAACCGATTGACAGAGGCTGAAATTAATGAAATAAAAAAAATTGCAACAAGAATAGATGAACCAACAAAACATGAAAAGGAACCGGAATCAGAAAAAAAAAGTAATAACATCACACAAGCCTCAGGTCATAATGAAAAACCGAAATACACACAAATCACTGTGAAGATAATGCTGAAAATTTAGAAATGTTGGAAAGGTATGATCTTAGTCAGTCACAAGACGGTAATAAAACGAGTTCAAAATTCATCGAACAGAATTATTTCACAGAAAACAAGATTAATATACAAGAAGCCAAGGATGAAATCATGAGCCATATAAGTCAGATACAGAATATTGCAATGGAGGAACGAGAACAACTCCCAAAATTACAACCAACAAAGCATAACCTCAAAACTATTAAGCTCTATAATGCAGCACTCAAATTGATTCTGGATGAAGAAGACACTCATATAAATCTCAATGAAGCAATATATGCATCAGCAATAGCAGCAACAAATAAACTGAACATCAAAGTAAAAAAGGCAGTCTCACAGACATGAAGATCCACCTTGAAAAAGAAAAATAGAAAAGAAATTGAACACCTTAGAAGTGAATTATCAGTACTCGATGAACTAGCAAGAGGAGTAAATGTAAGAACTAGAAAAGGCAGAAGAGTCGAAAAGAAAATACAATATCAGGAATGAAAATGAAGTCCTATCAACTAAAAAAAAAATAAAGCAAACAATACAACTGAAGGCTCAAAGAATAAGACGCTACGAGAAAAGATCAAGATTCTATAGACAGAACAAGATCTTTCAAACCGATGCAAAAAGAAATTTTACAGGGAAATAGGTAAACAAAGAATTGAAGTGACAGTCCCCCTAAAATGGAAGAAGTTATACAGTTCTGGGAAAATATGGGCTTTGCCCTAAAGAACACAACGAAGAGGCACGAGATTGGATTGCGCAAGAGTTAGAACGAATGAAAATAAACCAGAACAGACATGGGCGGGAATCACAGAAGAAGATGTTAAATGTGCACTGAAAAAAAGCACACAACTGGAAATCTCCAGGAATAGATAAAATTCTAACTTCTGGCTATATTATTTAAATACAGCACACAAAAAACTCGCCAAAGAACTTCAAGAAATGGTTACCGATCCAACTAAAATTCCTGCATGGATGACCAAAGGAGTTACCTTTCTTCTACCCAAAATAGTGACACAAATATTCCGAAAAACTATAGACCAATTACATGTCTTCCAACAACATACAAACTGTTAACATCTATTTTAACAAAACAGACATATTTCTTCTTGGAAAGAAATGACATACTACCACTTGAACAAAAAGGGTGCAAACGAGGCTGCTACGGATGTAAAGACCAATTACTTATTAATAGGATGATCCTGGAAAACTGCTTCCGTGGAAAAAAAATCTTAGTATTGCCTGGATAGATTATCGTAAAGCATTCGATAGTGTACCACATTCCTGGATCTTAAAAGTCTTTAAGTATGTAAAAGGTATCACCCGTTATCATCAATTTCATCAAACAATGTATGTCGATATGGAAAACTACACTTTACCTCAATCATAAAAATGGAACCTATAAGTCTGGCGAAATAAACATCAATAGAGGAATATTTCAAGGTGACTCTTTGTCTCCTTTATTATTTTGCATATCACTTATAGCATTAACCAGCCAACTTAACAAGACAGAATGCGGTTACAAAAATAGCTCAAAAAAAGAAAATAAACCATCTATTTTACATGGATGACTTAAAATTGTATGCTAGGAATGACAATGAGCTGGAAGGTCTTCTGCAAACTGTAAAATGCTTCAGTGAAGACATTGGAATGAAATTCAATTTGGATAAATGTGCTAAAGCTACAGTTTTACGAGGATCGCTACAACAAACTTCCTCTATTAGTTTAGACCCTGCTGTAACAATAAAAGATTTAGAACAAGGAGAAGCTTATAAGTACCTAGGTGTAAATGAGAGTGAAGGAATTCACCATAAGAAAATGAAAGAAATAGTGCGTAAAGAGTACTATAGAAGGGTACGACTGGTATTAAAAACTGAATTGAATTCTCAGAACAGAATTATGGCCATTAATAACCTTGCCATCCCAGTGGTCCAATATAGTTTCAACATCTTGAACTGGACTCTAAATGACATCAGACAAATGGATTCTAAAACAAAGCTTCTTTCTAAGTATAAGATGCATCATCCAAAGGCTGATGTAGACCGTCTATACATACCCCGTAAAGAAGGTGGAAGAGGTCTTATTCAGCTAGAATTGTCATACAAGACAACAACTATTGGCTTACCTAACACATGGAAACAACAAATGACTGGATGATAAAATTAGTGAAACAACATGAAAACAGAAAAAAAAAATATTCAATAATAAAAGAAGGCAGTAAATACAAACAACATTTACATTTAGTAGATTCTGTAGTAAATCAAAACAGAAGCCAAGAACCAACTATTGCAGCAAAAGATATGAAAAAGAAAGCCAAGGATAAAGCCCTTGAACAGATGAAACAACGCTGGCAAGACAAACCTCTGCATGGCCAATATCCAGAACGTGCAAATAAACCCAATGTTGATAAAGTTAATACTCATCGATGGTTACGAGCATCTGGATTAAAATCTGAAACTGAAGGCTTTATTCTTGCAGCGCAAGACCAGAGTCTTTTCACTAGGAATTTTCAGGCAAATATCATACATAATAATGTGGATCCAAAATGCAGGTTCTGTGACAAATACCAAGAAACAATAGACCATCTAATCTCAGGATGTTCTATACTTGCCCCAAATGAATATAAAAAATCGTCACGATAGAGTGGGGCAATACTTACACTGGACAATGCAAACACTTTGGAAAATGTGTAAGCAAACACTGGTATGAACATCGGCCAGCGCCGGTTACAGAAATAGAAGATGTCACCATTCTATGGGATTATACCATCCACACAGACAGAAAAATTGAAGCAAATAGGCCGGACATTATTGTCAAAAACCAGAAAGAAAAAACTTGCCTACTAATTGATAGCAAACTTGTCCAGCGGATTGTAACATAGCAACCAAGGAATTTGAAAAACTATCAAAATACAAAGACCTGGAAATAGAAATAGAAAAAATGTGGAAATTGAAAACAAGAATAATACCAGTGGTAATAGGTGCACTTGGAATTATAAAAATGGAACAAAACAACACACTGAAAGAATCCCTGGAAACCCCAGCTTAAGAGACATACAGAAAATTGTCTTATTAAGTACAGCACACACACTAAGGAGAACTTTGTCTATGTAATGCTAGCAACTTCATCGGAGAAAAAAAAAAAAAAAAAAAAATTAACATGTAATGTGGCCATAACAACACACCACGACCTGCCTTAGGTCTTTCCGCAGACTTGGTAGGTAGTGTGTCCATAGCAGAAATCGAATGATGATGATGATAATAATAATAATAATGATAATATTGGACCATAGATGGCATTAAGCGAATTGACGCCAAAACGACAAAGCTTCTCAGTTGCCGCCGCATGCATCATCCTAAAGCAGATGATGATCGTCTGTATGTGCCCAGATCCGAAAGAGTCAGAAGATTAGTTCAGCTAGAACTGTCCTACAAAACTGCAACAATTGGCCTTCAAAGATATCTGGAAACTACAGAAGACTGGATGATGGTATGTGTCAAAGAACATGAAAGTAGTAAGCGCCTTTATCCGTAATATAAGAAGCCAGCAAGTTCAAAACTGAGTTTCAAATGGATGCAGAAATAAAAGTAAAGCACAATACACCGACTGAATCTGCAAAATATATAAAAAAGAAAGTAAAAACAAATGCAACCGACCAGATACAGAAACATTGGTAAGAACCGCCGCTGGCCAAAACTCTGTCCGTACCAAACAAGAGCCCCGTACACATTAGTGGCTGCGTAGTGCAGGGTTTAAAGATTAAACGCAAGGTTTTATCCATATTGCACAAGATCAGTGCTTGTTAACTAGAAATTATCAACTTCACATACTAAAATATAATGTTAACCCAAAATGCAAGTTCTGTGATAATTACCCAGAAACGATTGATCATCTTGTATCAGGTTGCAAGGTATTGGCACCCACTGAATATAAAACCCGGAATGACAGATTTGCCCAATGTCTGCACTGGAAAATCTGCAACTTCTACGGGAAGGAAACTGAAAGAAACTGGTATGAACACGACACAGACCATGTTACGGAGATAGGACCAGTTACTATTTTATGAGATTACGCAATACACAGCGACAGAATAATCAAAGTTAACCGGCCAGGCATTGTTATTAGAGATCGCAAACATAACAAGTGCCTCCTTATTGAGATGGCAGTTCCTGCGGACTGCAATGTATCTTTAAAGATCCTCAAAATATATCAAATTAAAGGAACTTGAAATCGAAATCTCAAAAATATGGCACATGGCAACATCAACAATCCCTGTTGTAGTTAGAGACCTCGGATTGGTTGGAATAAATTCCAGGGGACTAAGGGATTTCTGGAAGTCCATGCCTAAAAGAAATACTAAAAAAATGTTCTCACGAGCACAGCCCACACCTTACGAAGGGCTTTGTCTATGTAATTATTTTTTTAATTTTTTTTTTTTTTTGTGAAAAATGTCATGATGCCATTTCTAACCTTAGGTCTCTGGGCGTGATGCGGAAAGAAATGAGTACAAACCAGAAATCAAAGGAAATAAAATGAAAATACTAATACAAAAGATATAAAATTATTCCACTTTCGCACCTCCTAATATTAGGCCAACATTTTGATGTAAACTTCAATCTTGTACAAAATATTAACTTTGAATAAGTTTGGGAATGTAAACACACAGACTGACATCGTTAGGTCCAGGAGAGACGTTTTGCCTCATTTACTAATTAATTACTGATTCATTAAGGAACAATGTCTTTAATAATTTCGATAACCTCTTCATTATATTGACGGAATTTTCATTTGAGATTAATTAAAAGAAAATTGAAATAACATTTCATAATAACTTTGTCCTACCTTTTATTTATAAACTGTACATTATTAATAAGATTCTTTGAGGTTGTAATTTATGCTAGCAGTCATAATTGTATTGCTTCACTATTGGAAAACGATATATAAATGTTGATATATCAAGAACAATGTTGTTGGAAAATCTATGACAAAGTTAAATAAGTGTAACGCGTTTTGTCTTTTAGGACTTTCTCGGACTAAAGAGATGCTTAATTTTATACACAATGAAAAAAGAAAATGAAAATAAATTAAATCGGCTAAATTAAATAATCAAAAAAATATATGAAAAAAATTAAATTTAAAATTCTCAGCGTCCTCTTTTTCTCATGTGCATAGTCAGACGCATTAACGTAAATATTATTTTAGTCTGAAGAAGTCCTATTTGACGAAACACGGAACATGAAAACTTTTTTCCATTTTGTTATAGCTTTTCCCTAAATTTATTATATCACAATAATAATAATAATAATAATAATAATAATAATGAAAACGCAACGTAAAACTCGTGACTTAATTAGAAAGTTATTTGTCCTCGCAGATCTAAAATAGGAGTTATAAAACTAATGATTAACCGACAAAATGATTTCATGTTCACACTCATTATTTTATAAATAATTAAGCAACATAAAAACAACATCGATAATTACTCAAACCGTGATTCCTTTGAAGAAATAAAACAGGTTTCAAAAACATTCGGAAAAATGTCACAAACTATCATTTTGATATTAACCAAAATAAAAATAAAATTAATTTATTCTATTGTAATCAGATGAACCAAAATTGTAAAAAAAAATATTAGAAGACAATTCAAAATATAATTAACCAATATATAATAGTTAAGGATCCTAACAAATAGCTTAGATTCATCATGTACTTAGTAACTTTAAAAAAAACGTTAAACTAATTATTTCCAATACCTCAGGTCATGAAAAGTCCACGCAATGTAAAAATAATTATATTTATGAAGTCTTATGAACTTTTTATGTTTGTTTAGTTTGGTTTAGTTTGTTTGACGGCATATCAATTTCAATGGGTTATTTAATGCTTACAAGATTTCTATTGCAGGTATTAAAATCTATTTTTACACTTTCTTAGTTCGTTGACCCCAGTTTGGGGGTTAACTATTTGCTCATATTTGTGACCCTAAAAGGTGCTACCAACTCGGGTCAGGGTGGACCTGGGATCACCAGCAATTAAGAAATGCTTCCACGCTCCCCAAAATCTTCATATCAGAGGCTTCTGCTGGATGTAGTTTATCGCCTTACCCTGGACGCGGATGTAGTTTATCGTTTTACCAATGTGGCTTGTGTTTGTATATTCACTACTACAATGTAAAAAAAAAGAAAAAACATTATTTTTTTTTACATTAGTGACATATGGACGACATTCGCCCGGAGGCTGACTTGTCACTTCTCAAAGTTTCTTATAATCCGTACACATATTAATCAACAAGTAATAGACATATGAATGAAATAGTAGATAATACAAAGTCAGAATTGCAGGAGTTATTATAATGTAAAATAAGCAACACGTATTAGAGATTTTTTAGACACAGAGGGTGTTATTTTGTAGTATGCATAATATATTTGATGTACCGACGATATATATAATATGTATAGAGAAATAAGAATACAATTGTTTAATACATGCTATACTGTTTAACTGTTATATATGACGACGTTTTGGAGTGATTCTATTTCCGGTTCCGGCGATCTAAAAAACACGTTATGATTTAATCAAGAAAATATCATAGAGAGAAAACCCAGTTTTTGATAATGACGAATATAGTCATTTGTACATGATCAGGACAGCAAAAAACGTTGCCAGTTCATATATAATTTTAAACCAAATATGAAACTCGGGAATTGAAAGATCTTTCAGCTGAACAGAACTAAACATATTTGGAGAAATTCTTGCTACGTAAATACATCACATATACGATATAAATAATAATAATAATAACTGGCCGCTCCCTACTGCAGACTCTCGCTCAGGAACATTCGTGTTTGTTCAACTCACACAGAGCCAACCTGTTGTTTGTACTGCAACTATGCTGAGTAGGCCTTAGTTACCGTTTCTGGGAGAGAGAGAGAGAGAGGGAGAGAGAGAGAGAGGGAGAGTTTTATCTAGCAGGATCAACAATCTGAACAACGCTCGATCACGATGACTTGCAACTTTGTGCTAGCACAGCTATTTACGGTCGCCAGGTATTCCGTCTACGCAATTTCATTTATAAGTCTTGGGTCAACCCGTGGTATGGATTTCAAATGCTTTCCAAAACTGCCGCACGCTGGGATCGTCCACTTCCAACAGATAACGTCAAGTATATATATATATATATATATATATATATATATATATATATATGTGTGTGTGTGTGTGTGTGTGTGTGTGTGTGTGTGTGTGTTTTATAGTAAAAAAGAAAGAACAGTAAGATATATAATGCGGTGTTCTTAATGATATTTTTATTTTTACAAAACAGTGCTCAATGGAAATTTACAGAGCATAATTGTTATAAATTGAGTGATTTAATGTATGGTTTCTTCGCTACACAGGAATTACCATGTTTCAAAAGCAGAAACTAAAAACTTCAAATTCAATTATATAATTAAATTGAAAGCAAAATTTCTCTTTCATTTTCAAGCGCTTTTAAAATACATAGAACCATATTTTTAAATCAGTTAATATATATATATATGATTAATTTTGATAATTATTTACTATACATTTCTGATTATACATTATTTTTTAGACATAACTTATTTAAGTTAATGTGCCATTTTTAATTAAACAGTATTGATTACTTTTAACGGCCTGAAAATTCGAGAAATTTCGTAGAAAATATGCGCTTTCCGACAGGGATAGAACCTGTAACCTTAATGGGAAACGTTATTTGATCTGATGTGCTGTTAGGAGAGTCCTAATTACTCTTCATAATAATACGTCTTCAACAATTTTTCTCGATCGATCATATCTGCTCACGAAACATATCTTGACATAAAAAATATCATGAAATGGAGTAACTCAGACAATTATTATATATATATATATATATATATATATATATATATATATATATATATATATATATATATATATATATATTCGGACATTTTATTTTTATACATTCTTTTTATAGATACAAACAACATTTACCGGCCTGAATGTTCGAGAAATTTTCATAAAAAAATATTCGTCTTCCGACAGGAATCGAACGTGTATCCTATACGAACCGTCATATAGCCTGACGTGCCTTAACCGATTGGGTCACAGATGATTGTTCGGTTAGCAAAGTCGATTTTACTGCTTTTAAACTACAATCTTCCATGATTCTCTCACGTACATTCATATCTGTTCAATGCGTATCCAAATGTAAACAAATGACGTCACACATTATGAAATGGACAAAGTCCTACAATTATTGTAAGATATTTTTATGTTTATACATTCCTTTTATAGATACAAATATTTAAGCAAATTGTCTGTTTATAATAAACAGTATTAATAACATTTACAGGCCTGAATGTCCGAGAAATTTCCTGTCGGACGACGAACATTTTCTATGAAAATTTCTCAGATATTCAGGCCGGTAAATGTTATTAATACTTTTTATTATAAACAGAACATTTACTTAAATATTTGTATCTAAAAATAATGTATAAACATAAAAATGTCTTTATATATATGTGTGTGTGTGTGTGTGTGTGTGTGTGCGTGTGCGTGTGCGTGTGTGTGTTGTTTGTGGATGATTTTGCATGTTGATTTGTGTGCCTGTGGATTTTAGTGAATGTTTATTTCAATATCTAGATTGAAATTCTCCCCAGAAACCAGAAAAAAGTCTTGGAACTTTTACAAATTAAATTTATTCATTGGTCGTCCAACTTGAATAAATGAAAAATTCATGCCCAAATTAAATAGACATTTAATCGATGTATCTCCCTTTTAATCCAGTGTCGCGTATTATATAAGTTAAGCATTCGGTTTAATACAGAAAATCCTCTATCCTGAAGTTAATTTGAAATAGTCTATTATCATATCATCTTACTTTCCCCCTTGCCACAACTTTTCAGCTAGGATATCACTCATAATCTGAATTCCCAGGAACATCACTCGCAGTCTTGTTGTCTGCTATCATCGCTTTAAAACTGCGGCAACGTATCCAAATTTGGACATCACACACGTAGTCAAATGCAGAGATAAACAGCGTATGTTATAAAGCCAAACAATCATATTATGTCTAATGATAAAAGAAAAACAATCACTAAGTCCGAGTTAGATGATCGACCGGTACCGCTTTGGTTGATGCCCTGCCTTGAGTGGAACTGAAAAAGGGTGTGGTTCAGTAAGAGGCAATCAGGAAACAATTGCGATATGGACAAAGTCTGCACTGATGGAAACTCTGTGCAGAGTTCGACTATTGTCCATGCCAAAGATGCTATCGCGGCCAGCGATTCGCCACATTTCATCACCAATTGACACCGCATTCACGTCGCTATAATTGGTGGGAAGACGAGATTATCGTCACCCGTACGGGATCAATCAGTTTAAATAATGGGTAAATGACATTTGCTAGCTGATTAGAGATAGATTGCCGACATGTGGATGGCAGGTAGATACGGGTAGATAGCCGGAATGATATTACCCGTTGTAGCACTAGCTGTTCTTCTTACTGATTTTTAACTTTTAGCTATTTCTAGTACAATATCTACTTATCAGCTTAACAAACTTAAGCGGTTAGACTACATTGCGTTCAGTAAGTATACATACATACATACATACATACATACATATATATATATACATACATATATATATATATATATATATATATATATATATATATATATATATATATATATATGGGTGAATGCACGCGCGAGTGGTGGTTGTGTAGTTCATTTCAACATTTTATGCGAATATGTTAAATGGAAATAATTATAAGACTTACGACTGGAAATTCCTAAAATGTGAGTCAACTATATGTCCTTCCTGTGCGTATCTTACATTACACTAAGTAATAGAATTGAGTTTATATATATATATATATATATATATATATATATATATATATATATATATATATATATATATATATATATATATTAGAAGAACGAACAGTCAGATTTATAATCCAGTGTTCTTTAGCATTTATTTTTAGAAACAGTGCACGACACACAAGAAGGCGAGCATAATATTATAAGTATGGGACTGAACTTCAGATTTTAAGTTTAATCTAAATTTTACGTTTTGTTTTTAAAACATGGTAATTTATATGTCACTAGGAATACATATTGTAACAAGATAATTAATATATATATATATATATATATATATATATATATATTAACGTATTTTTACTACATTCCAATTTTTATGCAAGCATCTCAACAAAATCAATGCTATGATACAAAATGAACCATTTATTAATTCAATAATATTGTGACGTCACTCTGGGCCTCTCCCGTTCTCTCCTGTGACGATCTAACCCTTGGCTGATTCGGATGGAAATCTGGCTAGATTCGGCATCATATTTTGTCGTTCTCAGCTCGCCTCCAACGTCTGGTTACCGAAGTAACTGCTTTTGATTAACCTACTCACGTTGTGATTTGATCTTAGGTAGACGAAATCAATAATTCGTCAGGCCGTAGTGCAAGCCGAATTCGAGCAAAGGTGACACCGCACACGTATATGTAAAAGAAAAGAAAGTAACAACTCGAAAGATTCAAATGTGTTAAAAAAAAGAATAACAAGTATCATTATATCTGGTTGCTGAATACAGGACTGCATCCTTCTCCCAACCCGCTTCTATGGATACGTGACACTTTGCGTTTCTTAGGCGAGTCTTGATATCTTAATTTGTTTTTCAATAAACTGCTTTTTGGTATCTTCAGGCGATATTAGTAAAATTTGTTTTGGTGGTGACGTTCGCTTTTATGGGCGTCGACCAAAAATGGGTGGGGGCCTGTCGTGGTTTGGGTTCCTCGATAATTCCAAATCCGCAATAAGGATTTTCTTTCTTTTGGGACAGGAAAATTTATCACTTCCCATTTTTGGAAGTGAATTACTTTCTGTTATAGAGGGGTTCTTAAGGGAATTGTCCTCCCAAATTCTTCCTTTCTCACGGGCGTCATTTGAAATTTTCATTATTGCCATGGGCAGATTGTTAACTTTTATTCGCCGCGTCATGGCATAAATTAATCCTGACAGATCCGAGGTCTTACGAATATCCTATCTTCTGCGAAAAAATAATTTTCTTCGCAAATGAAAATAAAATCTCTACTCCCTTTTCTTTTGTTAAAAAATAACATCGCTCAGTATGTATTTCGTGATAGCTTCTTACCGCCTTAAGTATTTCTCGCTTTTAGTTTCCACGCTTAATTAGTTAGCCAAACGCTAAATAGTGTCACAATATTTTTATTTGAAAAAAATGATACCTATACGAAGCTGTTTATGGCAAGTTATGAGGAATAAAAAAAAAATCGAAAGCAATATGATTTGCTGGTATAATTCTATTTTCCAAGTCAACCTCGTGTCATCAAAGGAAAATTAATTTGAGAATTTAGATATAGATAATGGTTTCGTAAACAGCTGATATTACTTGTCAAGGTTATTTGATGCCGATTATCATAAACAAATGTAAACAAATATCTATTGGTTCTAGATGGGAATCAGATTCATGAATACGATGACATCACAATGAGTCTGTAGGTCGTAAACCCTAAGTTATTTAAGTATTCATTAGTTATACTAACAGTGTGTGTTGTAGCGTTGTCACTCGTGAAAACTGCATTTCAGTTGTGTGCCATTCTCTTCTGCTTAACACTTTGAACCCTGCGTTCCTGAACAAGTTTAACTCTTCTGCCTCAGCTTCTTAGTCAAAATTTGCAAATAAATGGTATGTAATGTTTCACTGTAGATATAAAAACAGTTACAAGTGTTTACCCACCGTTCAGCCGGTGGCTGGGCATTAAGTCATTTTTCTCTACCACTGTTCAGCCAGTAGCTGGACACTACGTCATTTTTCTCTGAAACGGGAAAGCGGTGTTCAGGGTTAAGCCATATATAAAGATTTGGTTTCATGAATTCTGCTCAAGCAAAAAAAAATCACTTTATTGTCATTAACAACTACTATTACCAACCACCTCATCAACGATGATTTTCATTAAAATCGTAATCCCAAAAACTTGCTGATGCCTCAGCCAAACAGATTTATGTAATTGTTTTAAGCCACGCCCATTTCGCCAGCCGTCGGGATCGTACAGTTTTGGAGTACACTTATCGCGAAAAAGCATCTTCTGAAAATACGGTTTCATATAATGATTAGTCGAAAAGTCACCCTTTTAGGGAGATACGAATTTAATGTAAGGCGAGAAATTATTTGGCGTGCACCCAAAAATACTTCACTATACGTTATCGTGAATATTAAGAGGCATTTGGAAACATATTGGCTTCGAAATCTATTTCTGCCCACTTATGTAAGAAAATCTGCATATCAATTTTCACTGAGGTTAATGTTCTTCAGGTGAATGTCAAATATTTTGGCAGATCGTGTCATGACAGGTTTGTAGTAAATATGAATATACAGTTATTACAATGGAAGAAAATTAGCAGTTATTTTTTATTATTATAAAGCATTTGAACAAAATACTTTATAATTATAAAGCCCAAATCAAACGTACATGAAAATTCCGAACCAAGAACAAATGCTACTTAAATGGCAATTGCTTGCAAAACAATGCAATATACAAAGCCACTGTAAAATCGGTAGATAAGGAAGGATAATTATACACATGAATCACTAAAATGCCATGGAAATAGAAGAATTTCACTCACAAAACATCATTTACAAATATTAAATACGCGAAAAACACAACCCTTTCCAAACATATATGAGAAGTAAAAAACAGAACAAGTTACACAGAAATATCATGGAAAAATAAGGCAAACAGTATCTGCTATCAACACTAATTCCAAAAACCGTCAACTCTGTCTGGATGAGAAAATAGCTGTAATAAATTTTGTTATTTTTATCTTTGGTTACTAAGATTTATTTCCTAATTGCTTCTGTCTAGAAAGCAAAGAAAATGACTGTTATTCTATCAAATTTTACTTCTGTGATGTTTTGAAAGTAACCTATTTTTCAATACAATATATAGATTCAGCGCTAAGTTTCTGAAGGAGTTTTTTGAACATTCTGCAAGTTTCAAGAACTTTCGAGAAATTACTAAAAGTGGCAAGAATTTGTATAACGTTCTGACAACATAAATATCACTTGAAACTGGGCCTTATAAAAACAATTTATAACAACTCTAGATAAGGAGTCTTTAGCCCTCAAGACTTCTTCCCTAAGATGTCTGCTGCAAAATCCAAAGCCGGTGTCTTCGTCGGGCCAAAAGTAAAAGAGAATATAGAGTGCAAAGATTCACTCAAGAAGTTCACTGGGACGGGGAGAGTAGTGTGAAAGGGCTTTGTCGCGGTGGTTTTGGGATTCCTGGTGAATCACAAGGCCAAAATCTATGTGGTGCTTATTGAGAACCTAATGTAGAACTAAGGTAAAATGGGTAGCGGAAGTCCCTCAAAGCACATCCTTGACGCTCATCGTAATAAATTCAAGGAGAACATTTGGGCCAACTGCGAAGAGCTAGGCGAGTTCTTCTACCAGGATATACTGGACTTTAAACTCCACTGCCAATGATCATATAATGAAAGAATGGGAGACTATATTTGGTGACAGATTAGTGAAAGTAATTTACAGTATAAGATTTCATCACGAAAAACTACTTATTTCGAAATATTTGTAGTCTCTCTTGTGCAATCCTAGAATAAATATATGCTACTTTTAATTATATCTCGTTTTGCTGCTACTTTGCGTAAACGTAAACATACAAATTTGCCAGTTTACCCAATAAAAAAAGATGAATTTAATAAATATCATTATCGTAGATAAAACAGCAAATTTTAAAGGAAATATAAGCCGTTATTCTAGGCGTGAACATAGATGCTGGCAATTGCTTCCCAAGAACAAAATCTTGTGTTACACAAAGAAATCACCTTCAAAGACCAACACAAATTACTAAATACATGACCAGAACTTACCTGAGTATGTAGACACGAAAACAGATTTTTACTCTGTTTCTTGAAAATCGTAACATTAAAAACGAATACCTTTTAAGATCCTATCACAAAAAATGAAATGAACAGGTACTATACATAACCTAGATAAGGTGACATAGTCTAGAAAAAAGTCATAACTAGAAATAAACAAATAAAATAACAAGCCACCGTTCTAAGTATTAAAAATATTTAAAATAATATAAAAATTAAACGTATAAACAAATTAAGTTAATAATTGACAGATTTAGAAACTAAGCAAGCACGCAAAAAATACAAGTAAATTTAACAACGAATAATGAAATTAATAAATTATGAGTAAGAGTTTAAAATAGTTACAAATAACTGCATTCAGCTCCACAACTACAATAATTTGAAATATAACCGTTACCGCCTAAATAATAAGCGTTAGGGTAATACAATAAACCTCGCTAACCATGAAATAATTCTCTTTTATCCAGCATGTATAAACAGTCGATGCATAAAGCAATTCATTTGGTGCGAAGATTGTGTTCAAGCATGTAAGAAAATGGCACCGTTTTATTATTGAAGTCAATGTCCACACACTCTCGTGCGCGCGCACATACACACACATGTATGTATAAGGATATAGAGAGAAAGATCTTCAAAGCGACATATACACGTTCAAACGGCGTACACGCCCCATATATATATATATATATATATATATATATATATATATATATAAATATATTTTTACAGAAATATTTTTACGAAAAGAATGATCAATCCAGAATGTTAAAAAATTGATATACATTATATTAGCTACTAACTGTATGACAATTACAATTGAAAATAATTTATCAAAGCTCAGTCATCACAACTTTATATATATATATATATATATATATATATATATATATATATATATATATATATATATATATATATTTAGCCTGATGTAAATTATGATATTTTTTAATTCTAGAAAATAATATTGGGAAATTTAACAAAAAAGGTAAAACATATCTAGATATGTTTACATATTTTAATTTCCCAATATTATTTTTTAGAATCATATACAAATATATATATATATATATATATATATATATATATATATATATATATATATATATATATATATATATAAATTGTCTGCTCACCAGTTATTTACTAACGCCTGATGAGATGCGCTGATTTGCATTGAAATACGATGTCATTTATGTAGCGTTTTTTAACATGCTTTTGTTATGTAATATCCTAAAGTAAAGAATATTGATCTACTTTGTATTGAGCCCTGTTTTAAATTGAATTTTACGAATTTACGTTGGAACTGATCCTTCTTATTTTACATATATCTGTCGTTGCTTTCACATATCTATTTTGATTTAATTGCTTTTGAATTTATCAAAATAATAATAAATTCAAAACGAAAACTTATCACAGCCAACGCGTTTCGTCCTATGATGGAATTTATTAAGGCAAATGTGAGGATTTTATTTTGCAACTAATATTTTTTAAGTTAATGTTATTTTTTAAAAACAAATTTAAGAGACACTCATAAATATTCACCAGGATAACTGAAATATCCAGGTCAATTATGGTGGATGTTAAGTGACGTAATTTAATATCTAATCAACATAAGTGAGTAAATGATGATGATATTATTTTGAAATTAATATTTATATTATTTTAGTATGGAATAAATCTATGCATAATATATATTTATATTTAATATGAGTTTATGGAGTTAACGGTATTCCTCAACATTTTTAGCATTTTTATAATCATGAATATTGTCATGTGATAAAGTGTAATTGTTTAAAGAATTTGAAAGATACGTACCACAGATTTATATTTTGATAAAACTCGATAGCTGAACTCTTGAGAATTTTCCGTCTAAGAAACTCCCCTTTTTAATAAGTGAGGCATCCTTTATATAACATTTCTGGTTGAATGTATTTCTATGTAAAACTATCGCATTTGATGAAGTGTTGCTTATATGGTCATTTATTGTGTTCATAGATATGTTATTTTTTAATCTCTGCACGTTTACGCAATATATTGTGAAAGGCATTTGTAACTGTTTACTTTATATCTGCCTGCTTCAGAATAATTATTATTGTGAGTATTTTTGATTCTGATCATATCCATAATAGTATTGGATGTGGTTGCAATTATTTTGATATTTTCTAAGATTGGATCAAATGTTTTGGATATATCATAAAGTGCTAGTATGTAGTATTATATATCTGTCTTTAATTAACTTATTCTCATTACTATTGTTGTTAATAATGTTATTAACTTTCTTGCGGTTGTATATTTTGTATGCGTTTCTTTTAGAATTATAAAAGGCACAATGGAAATATTAGAACATTTAGCTGTACTTTCTATGTATATTGCATCTTCAGTTAATTATTGAGGATTGCAGATTAGTTCTATATAGCATGATATGTAGGAATGATGCAGTGTTGTTAGATTCAGATTCAAAAGTAAAATCTAGCTTGGTTTCCGCATTATTACATTTGTTGACAAGATTGGTTAAACTATTTGTGGATATATTAATAGAGAATCATCTATGTATCTAAAATAAGAAGAATTCTGTGTTAAAATATTTTTGAAAGAACCACTTTTTAGAAATTCCCCAAATAGTCAAGCCAAAACTCTACTAGAACATCCATCGGTAAAACATTTTTTCTCTTAAAACATTGTTATTGGAAGTGCCAAAACATTGATTAATGATTCAATGGTACATCTTTAAGTTCTTCTGAGTAGGAATAGATTAAAGTTTTCGTGTGACGCGTTTCGTTCTTTAGGATTTCATCGGATTGTATTGATGCTTAACGATGCACAAATCGCCACCTGATATATATATATATATATATATATATATATATATATATATATATATATATATATATATAATTGGCAGCAATCGCGCTTTTCTGTAAGTTACGTTTCAACGAAACTTATATATAAAAAATAATATATATGTTAGCCATGTTACTACTACGTTGTCTCGAAGGTTGAGTTTTCATTTCAACGATGCATCACAAATATCACAACTTTACATGATACCTGTCTATATTCGCAATTTAGGAAAATTCTTGTTGAAAATTCATTTATGATTTTCATGAAAATAATAAACATGAACTAAAAATGTTTGAAGCAATATATACTAAAAAATTTAATCCAACCCTTAATGAAATTAATTATGAATACTGCACTATTTTTTTTTAAAATTTACAGTAGATAGTTTAAAATGCCTAGGTTTTAACTAATATGTTTCTTTTGTTTTGTCTTTTTTTTGTTTACAAACATATGGAGATTTCTAAAACTTAGTTAACTGACCTTATATTTACACAGTGAAATTTAAATCCTACAGTTTATAACCGTAGCATTTTCTAAATCACAATTAAAAAAAGTTCAACTTTCAGATGAACAGAGCCATTTTGTCTTAAATGGTGTCATTGTGATAATACTGAAAGAACTCGGAATAAATTAATTTTTATCAATATAGTAATTTTCTCTCTTCATTTAATAAGGATACTAAGAAGATTGTCCGTGCATATGAGAGGATCCTAGTGAAAATAAGTACACAAAACTTGTCTATATTATTCAAGGAGACTTATATATGGATACACACACACACAAACAGACACACAATTTCGAGCATTCTGGAGAGAAAGCCTGAATTTGTAAACAGTGACTACTACTGTTGATAATGCAAAGCCATTTTATGAATTGATCCCTCTAGGTCGCAGGCATGTTTATTCAAAAGGATAAATATGCAAAAATTCAACGTCCGCCTATCAGACGTTGAGAGCTTAGGGGTGAAATCTACGAGTGATGCTAAATCAGTCGGGTTTCGAACCCGGCTGGAGGCAATTGGATGTCTAGCCAGACAGATAAGCTGAGATTCAGCGAAACATTTTATCTGTGGATGACAATATATGCTTGTGATTACAGTCTCCTACATATCTAAAAAATATATATAAATTGTTGGCACATCCAAGAAATATAACATCATATATATATACTAATATACACGTTAAATATTATTATTAAGTCATATATACATATATAGAAATCGTACTAATATAAAAAAGGAAAATTCCAAAATGCATGAAAACCTATTGTTACTAATATGGGATTATTAAATTTTTGATATTAGATATTAAAATAAACAATCACAACTTAAAGATAAAGGAACTAATTGAATTAAAAGAAATGGAAAAATAAAGGTATAGGTCTGAACTGAAATTAATCTGGTTCAACATATTACAACAGGTATTTGTATTTTATACATGCATGTTACCATGGATTCCCTTTTCTTGTTTAATATATTAGGGTTATTCACTTATTTTTAAATGGTTAATTTTCCTACAAGTCATACGTTACATCTTTCATCTTTACATTTGTAAGACTTAGGTCTTCATATTCATTCTTAGAGATCAGCAGTGTTATTTTTGTATTTCTCGTTACCCTAGGAGCAAATCATAATAACTTTTATAAATCAGAAAAATCTTAGGAAAATTAAAGACGAAATGTAAAAACTTTCGTGTCACGCGTTTCATTTTTTTTTAAGACTGCATCAGATTACATTCTTCATACTTTTTAGACTTCGGCGTAAGAAATATTTAGTTACCTGCTTCAAATGAAAACTTCCCTTCATATTTTCGCGAATAACTATATCCAACCACCTATAAATTCATACATACATACATACACCACACACACACACACACACACACACGCACACACACACACACATATATATATATAAAAGTTAGACTATATTTATAGATTAAATCTTTTCAATATCAGGGATAAGCGTATTTAAATAAAAAAGTGGGTACTAAGATCAACAACATCCAGCTTGGACAGTCTGGTTCATGTCAAATCGCAAACATCATGTCATTTAACTATGAACAGTCGCTGCTGGGTGTTGAACTTAGCTTATTCTCCACACACACACACACACACACACACACATATATATATATATATATATATATATATATATATATATGTGTGTGCACACGCGCCTTTGTACTTGCGTGCATGTATATAATGAAATACATATGCCAAACTGTGTTTATCAAGTTCTTCCAGTGAATAAATTGACATTGGAAGATGTATGATTTATTACCTTCTATATACATTATATATATATATATATATATATATATATATATATATATATATATATATATATATATATATATATATATATATATATATATATATATATATATATGTGTGTGTGTGTTTATATAATTTTGCAACTGCAATACACACACATACATATATTTATTTTTTATACATTCTTATGTATATTCGACAATTTGTTCATCTGACGATGACGCTGAAACTTTTTTCTGCAAAATTTAACAACCAACAATAATCTATCATTCCTGTCTACAGATCTGTCTTTGTACGTATCTCTACCTAAGTTTTTTTTTCTTTTAATTTTATTAGCACACATATGTTCATTATTGATCTAATCCTCTTAAACATTCCAAATATTTTTAAAAAATATATATTACATTTTGTTTCGTGAAGCAAGCAGAATGACCCAGGGCGTTTTGACATTGAAATGCTGGGTCAGAATAAAATGGATCCAATCAAAATAAAAGAAAATTCAAAGAATTCAAATTGTCTATATTTTTCAGTAACTATATGTCGCTACAGGTCATTGAAATTAACCGATTATCAATGTTTACTTCGTAATTCCTTTTCCAAACGATCAGATTGATCATCAAGAAAATTACCGACGTATGCTTTCAAGAGCTTCAGACATCACAGACATGCATGCACACACACACATAGATTCTTATATATTCTATTCGAATGCACACAAACACTCACAGATTTTATATATCCTAATCGAACGCACGCAGACGAACACACAGATCTTTATATATCCTATTGGAACTTACACAATCATGCACATACATAGATCCTTACATATCCTAATCGAACGCACACAAACATACATAGATGATTATATATTATATTCGAAAGCACACAAACGCACATACATAGATCTTGATATATTATATTCGAATGCACACACACATACATAGAACCTTATATATCCTGTTCGAACGCACACAGATGCACAGACATTGATCTTTATATATCCAATTCGAACGCAAACACACACAGATCCATATATATTGTATTGAAACACACATACACATATTTCATTATATATACTCTATTCGAACGCACACAAATATACACACATGGATCCTTATATATCCTATTCGAAAGCACACCAGCCCACACACAGAAACCATGAAATATCTTATAAGAACGCACACAAACGAACACACATAGGACTTTATATATACTATTGGAACGTACACAAACGCACAGGCATAGATCATTATATATCCTATTTGAACGCACATACATACACATATATATGCAAATATTAATAAATTATTCATCTCTCTCTCTCTCTCTCTATATATATATATATATATATAATATATATATATATATATATATATATATATATATATATATATATATATATATATATACACACACACACATTAGGAATATGTATATGTCTTTATATTCATGCCCATATATATTTATTCACACAAACACACACACACACACACTTCTGCGATCACATCATACCTTACATCTGGTCACCTAACTCCCCAGACTGCAAACCCTTGATTATTATAGTGATTTTCCAAGCGTAGCTTAGATGTGGCACAAGGCCGAAAGTATGGGGCACTTAGTGATGATCGAAATCACTACTGTGTCGTAATTTTTCTAGCCAGACAAGCTTGCTAACCATTACACCGCCTCGTTTGCACACCTTGATTTTTATAGTTGAGCGAGAGAACAAAACTTCAAACACCAAAGATGAACTAAATGCAAGGATTATGGCAACATTCATTAGCTTAAACAATGGGAAGCGTCCAGAAGACAAGCAGGAAATTCCGAAGTCCTCTGGAGGTCGTGGTGGAAGCCAATGGTGATTTTATTGAATAAATTTACTCTTTAGTATTTCAAGATATTTTTGTAATATTTTGGCAAATGTATCTGTTAAAATGGGTTTTATTTTAATTTGTTTCGTAAATTAAACGACAGTTCCATTCGTCTCCTTATAAATTGCTTTGGTTACGTTAAGATACACAAATGAGCAGATATGTCTATTTTAGCCGTCAGTGAACAACCTGTGTGTAAAAGAACAATTCAGATTTGTTTGGTCATAACGCACACTGTTGCCGAGAGGTCAAAGTACGTCAGACCTAATGACTGTTTCCCATAGAGCTACGCTTTTTCGAATTCTACCTGAGGGCATATATTTCTCTATAGTTATACTTCCCGAATATTCAGGACAGTAGCCGAAAATAAATAATGTCTATTAAATAAACTAAAATAATACTCATAATACTAAATATATATATATATATATATATATATATATATATATATATATATATATATATATATATATATATATAAACCGAATCGAGTTCTCTCAGTCACTGTGTGTTTTTAATACGCTTAAATCGCTACATCCCTGCCGTGCGCCAACGGCTTAGGTGTAGAATCCCGACTCACGCCAATTCAGAAGGGTTTCGATCCTAGCTAGATGCAACCGGACGTCTAGCCACACTGATGAATTGTAATACATCGAAAAAGTCTGTCTATGGATGACTATATATATATATATATATATATATATATATATATATATATATATATATATATATCGATCTATCTATCCATCGGCATTAAATAAAGGAATTTGCTCGGCATTAAATTATATCAAATAACAGCCTCCATAGTTTATATTGAATTTCACAATTAGCCTGAATAATATGTATGATCCTTGCTAAATTTAATCATTTTGAAAATCTAATGATATGTTTGAACCTATGTTATTGTTCAAAACGTGATATTTAAGCAAACATGATTCCCACAAATATAACGTTTACATTAATAATAATAATAATAATAGGTAGGAGTCTGTCTGGCATTTATTCCTTATTTAGTACCCGTGATTTTATAGTTTTTCACTGTTTTTATTTTGGCAATTGCTTTCATTTTTAGTTTTCTTTTGGCTATCAAACTGGCTTTCAGTTTGTTTCAGTATATCCAAATGAGAAAAAGAACAAATGGAGTAAAAATCTACAGTTTGCAGCATTTATTTAAAACGTACGTGCTCAATACAAAGTAGAACAATGTAGTATTATATTTTTTTTTATTATAAGAGATTATAATAAAACATTTTTAAATCGATTCCTGTCGCAGAACGCATATTTCCTCGAAAATACTCGAACATTCGGGCCGGTAAATAAATTAATATTGTTTAATTAAAAACCGAGCATTTATTAAAATAAGCTGTACTCATAAAAATAAAATATAAACAGAATATATATATATATATATATATATATATATATATATATATATGTCCAGTGGGTTTTAATAAGGGATCGTACAGCAAACAAATGCTTGTTATTCTCACTTATAGCGAATAATATTACGGTAGATTTTGGTTGTACTTCAAAGTAGAAGATTCTAAACTGCCCTAGGATATTGTCAGTAACTCTATTGCAATATTCAGTTAAAAATTGGATCATTCTGCAGTCACTGTTCACTGATAACGGTTCTAATAATGGCTAGACGCAAGGAAATAACTTGAGCTCAAAAAGAGCTAATTATTAAGCTATGGAACAATGGAAAAAGTTACAGAAACATCTCCAATGACACGAACATACCTTTTCAACAATTGGTTCATTTATTGCAAGATTTCAAAGACGTTAGACTTGAGAACAAAGTCAGACTCAGGAATAACTCTCCCAGATTACGAAGAAAGTTGATGCGACAGGTCTAAAATAGCCCAATGGCCATCAGACAATTAGAATGATCTGAGTTTGTCAGGAGTTAACGTAACTAAGCAAACGATTAGTAATTAACTACGCAGAGACGGTATAAAGTCGCGCTCCCCAAGAAAGACGCCATTCCTTTTGAAACGGCATAAAGATGCGAGGTTGAAATTTGCGACAGAGCATAAAGATAAGGAGAATTCTTATTGGGAATGAGTTCTTTGGACAGATGAGCCTAAAAATGAGTTGTTCGGTCGTAATTCCCTGAATCATGTATGGAGGAAAGACGGCGAAGCATACACACCAAAGAACACCATACCAACTGTCAAATTTGGTGGGGGTAGTATCGTGGTTTGGGGCTGCGTTTCGATGCGAGGTGGAATACTAGCAATTATAGATGCTAGAATGAATGCATAAAAATATCAACAAATTTTAAGCGAAAATTTATCGCTTTCTGTGGAGAATCTTGGGCTTCCTCCTGATTTGATCTTCCAGCAGGACAATGATGCCACGCTTACTGCTAAGAGTACGAAAAATTAGCCTGCTAATAACAGCGTTAACATCTTACAATGGCCCAGTCAGTCGCCGGATTTGAATCCAATAGAGAAATCATGGCTGTTTTTGAAAAAAATAAGATCCATGATAGAGGTCCAACAAACATCAAAAACCTGAAGACAGTTACTCAGGAAGAATGGGACAAAATACCTACTAAAGTAGGCGAACCGTTAATTAAAGACTACAGGAGATTAGTTGCTGTTGAACTTAATAAAGGCTTTGCTTCAAAATATTAGATGAAGAAAACATGTTTTATACACACACACACACACACACACACACACACACATATATATATATATATATATATATATATATATATATATATATATATATATATATGTATATATATATATATGAGATAACGATATGTATTATATATCAAGAAGAGTATTGAGGAAATTGTAAGACAAAATGGGAAAAATTATTTCCAATATATAAATTAATGTTTGCCAAAATTATTTCAAAATACTTTGAAACTACCAGGGTCTCACGTTCATGCACATGTGTAGCCAAACCATGTCAACAAACCCTGTCCATTGAAGATGCTAAAAATAATAGAAATATTAATAATAAAAATGAAAAACCCAACTCTCACCATTATGGGCAGGGGCGCAACATGCTGACCGTGTTTGAAAAGCAAAAAATTCAAATTTCCATCTCCATAGATACACATATATAAAAATGCACAAACTCAGTTGAAAATGAAAATAAAAACACCCTTGATAATGACTAACAGAATATCTGAAAGCGCTAAGATTATTAAGAACATTTGGACACTTTTTTACACACGTTTGTTCAGAAAATAATATATACATGCCCCCCAAAAATGAATGAAATGCTTAATCGTATGACCTAGTCAGACTTCTTTAGGGAAACCTGTCCAAACACACACACAAACAACACACACACACACACACACACACACATATATATATATATATATATATATATATATATATATATATATATGGGGATGTATCTATATATATATATATATATATATATATATATATATATATATATATATGTACAGATATATAGAACATTGTAAAAGAAGGACCTAAATCTCTGGTAGAAATCCGTCATCCAATGTTCTCCTCTAATATTCTCCAATTGAAAGTGAGTTTAAATAAATAATACGGAGGTAAACTTTAAATTGATAATTTAATTTAAATTGAAATATATTACCCTTTAATAATCATTATTGAGGATAAAATTATTTAAATTGGAATAACCGTTGATAATTAGGTACCTAAAAACAATCACGAGTTTATTTAATTCATGAACAAAAATCAAACGAATACATATCAACTTAACAATCAATAATATATAAGTTTAAAAAAATAAAAAGATTACTAAATATAAAATAGATTACTCTTTTAACGTACTTTCCATGAGTTTTTTCCAATCGACTGTCTCATAGAAAATACCCAAAACTCCAACGAACTTCAAATTAAATTCTTCGTAGATTGTTTAGACATTTAGATTTATATCAAACCTTAACCTCCCAAATATGCCTTTTAAAGTAATGCGAATTAACAGCGTCTAAGATTTTGAATGAAATCTGCCCTCGTGGAATGTAATTTATTAGGGTTGCTATAGCTTCTTCCCTTAATGTCGGTCTTCTCCCTCACCCCTTACCCATCTATATCTAGAGACAATACGCGTTAAGTTTAAGCGACGTCTATCCGACACACAGTGGGGTTAAGAATAAGGAATTGAAATGGTACATCTAACCCACTCATATCTCCTCTCCCTCACTTCGTTAATTTTACATATGCTTGATGCGGTCCGTCAAAAACGTGTGAATTTCTTTTCATTTTTCAATTCAACCTTTGGAAGTAAAGTCTGATGATCCAGAGCCCTGTTAAAGGGGTTGTGATAAAATAACTTATTACATGGAACCTTAAAGTGTTCTGTTTTTATTCAAACATATCTGCTCTGAATTTTACATTGAGCTCTCCGGATATCATCCTCCTTGGGTCTACCCATGCGGATTACCTAGTTTTGCATAAACTAACAAACTATATATATATATATATATATATATATATATATATATATATATATATATATATGGGAGGTGTATCTGTGTGTCTGTGTGTGTACGTGCGTGTGACTGTGTATGTGCGAATAAATGGGTTTTCTTGAAACTTTTAGCCACACAAAGATAACATTGCAAAAATCATTTCGGATGTTTCCTCAACTTTTTCAGCATCACACACACACACACACACACACACACACACACACACACACACACACACATATATATATATATATATACACACACACACATATATATATATATATATATGATTTTTATTACTGAAATTATCTTTAGAATTTCTGGAATTGGACATTTTTTTGTTGATTTCTTTCTATAACACCTGCGATTTCTGTAACTGAATATCTGTATATGACTGCTTCTTATATAATTTTCATTCTTTTTCCTGATCCTTTTCCTTAATTACATCTTTTTAAAATGTTAACTTCAAACTTAAATAGCAAATGGCATCATATTCCAAAACATTTATTCTTGTTTTCTGTTCATTATACATTTCTTAACCAAATATTGAAAAACGAGTTTCTTTTATATCCCCCCCCTGAAACCACAGCACGCATAACACAGGTGTGGCTAGTGTAAACCAGTGCCTGTAGTTTGTTTGAAAACTAGAAAAAGCGATAAATGAAAAGTACAGACAAATATAAGAATCCTACACGCACAAACAGAATTCTGAAGACGTGAGCGAATTATAAGCATATGAACATTATATTGAATATATAGAATACATGTCTAGTCGTTTTTGTTACATCTTTAACATAAACGATTCACACCAATAATAAATTTTGGCTTAGAAATATAGACGAACATAACCTTATCATGAATAAATATTTTAATTGTCTCTTCAATTAAATCTGTCTGGTCAAGTGTGCTAGCTTTCTGGAATAAAGTCTTTTTGATTCATACATTATTAAGTAAACAACTTTATCCGTAACTATTTCTGACACTTGTCTGCAGCATTACCAGAGAAAAAGCCAAACATTGTCCTCAACATCTGCGGTATTATTTCTTTCTTTCTTTTTTTTTTTTGCACTATCGTAGATATTGTGTGAGAAGTCTGATAACGCACACAGCCACATAGTTGAGCTGTGAAACAGTCTGTCCGTGGAAGACTATGCTCTCGAAATAATTCGATTGAGCTCTCGGAGAGGAAGGGTTGATTTTTAAAAAAAGTGGCTGCTGTTGCTAATGCAATGCTCTTCAACTAAAATCGAGCTCTTCTACCCAATGACGCATAGTAAAGACGTTAAAATTTCCCTTACTCTCTACCGTGCGAGATAATCGGTCGGGTTTCGATCCTGGCTTGAAACAATTGGATGTGTAGCCATACTGATGAGCTGTGATACTGCGAAACAGACTGTCTGTGATTGAATACATATATATATATATATATATGTGTGTGTGTGTGTGTGTGTGTGTGTGTGTATTTAGGCAGAAATCCTTCTTTCATGCACATTTCATTGAATACGACAGACAAGGTGCTTTTATTTAGTTTTTTATACGATTTCTCGTGCCATCTTTTCAGATGATAAATTATATAAAATCTGTCCGAATGTTCTTTTTATCCGAGCGCTTTCGGGTATGCATTTAGCCATTTTTACGGATTAAATATTTTAACACTTAAATAAGAAATAGTTTGTTGCATATATTTTTTATAAAATGTTTTCATTTTTCAAAATACGGTCAAGATATTGTGTCCATGTTCAAAGTTAATATTATTAAGTAATGTTTTTCTTTTGTTTTGTTTTTATTACTAAGGCTTCCATTATTGTTAGCCTTTTTTACATATAGATGAGGCTATTATATTAGTGTTTCCAACAAGTATGTTGCGAATAGTGTCGGGTAGGTCTCTATGTATATTTAAATGAGATCTAATTCAGCTATGGTCAGAAAGGTGTAGTGAGTCTTCGTGTCAAACATGTTATAGCGTGGCCTATAAAATTGACAGCAGAGACATTAGTAAAAACGCATTATCTGCTAGAAATTCCAGTAAAGGAAAACGGGTTCAAATGTCTAAACAGGAATTGTAAACAGACAAGTGGATAAGCGTTAGACCAAGAGATATAATCCAAGATGAGGGTTACAAAACGTAGCTGTCAAAATCAAACAATTACACAAATTAAACTATCTATGATGTGTTTTATCAGACGATGAAATATATGACACGAAAATGCCAAGGCGCTTCATAATAGCGGAAACTGACTTCCGAAAGTGAAAATAGTATTAAGAAACAGGAAATCGTGGTTATTACCAAAGAAGAAAGCGGAGCTATGTAATATCAGTGAATGCTGAACAATTTCTTTAAGAATTAAGGTGATACAGAAAACAAGACGAAATATGGCTGCAAAGAAGATATTTTCAATACTGAGGTATATTGACTATGAGGCATTTTTAGATCTTTCTGGTAATCTCATCGAAATGTAATCGAAAGTAAGTACTAACATAATCATTTATAATAGCTTGAAATTTATGCAAAAAATGTCATTTGCACATACAAATTTATTGTTAGTTAAAAAAGTCTTTCTCTCTTTATCTTCAGATTGGTTTATCATTATTCAGAACTGCTTTCAAAATTATAACTTGATTAATTTAACATACCAGCATATTTTTTACAAAATTGCCAAATATATATATATAAAACGTAGGAAGATTTAAGTAATTTATTGAGAAGGTTTTAACTGATCAAATGTTTCAAAAGAGTTTTGCGAATTAGGGTGACCGAGAGTCTACACGGCCATTTCGGAGAAATTTCGATGCATATCGGACATCACACATTGTTCTTGCTTCCATTTTACTTACCCTGGTTCATAATCATTCCGACAGATGCGGACACGTCTCTGGAAGACCATATATTTAAGATGCTAAGAGCAGCATATTGTAAAGACAGCAATTACAAACAGTACGACACAAACAACAGGAACGTGGGCCCAGGATTGCCAGAATGGAGTACTGAAAATCGATTGATTGCATCTGGACTACAGACACGGAAGCCTCTATCCATACTTCATCTTTAACTGCATCATTGTCGTGCAAATCACTGCAGTGCGTGTGGGATTAAGCGAGAGGATCAAATATCGCTATCGACGACTCAGTGATCAGAGAAGTTACTTCGTACATTAAAACAAGGGAAACAATTTCTTCCAGAAAGTATTCACTCACGTTCACTGACGCAAAGTCTGAAATCATGATCTAGTTTTACATATTTTTTTTTTTGTGTGTGTGTTTTGAAAGGTGTGTTTAATAGCGTTATGTAGAATCATCACATTGTACAAACGATTCTATTGCCAAATCTGCAACGGGAAGCCGATGTGCACATACAGCTAAATAACACATACAATTCTGCAACCCGTAATTCTCAAATGGTTTCATTAAATTACCATACCATTGAGAATGCATGAGATATGAACACACGACGCCTGAATCATTCAGTTACCCATAATTACTGCTTTGTTTCCAAAGTGCATCAAGTTTCGTAGAAACGTATTTGTTAGCTGTAAAATTGTATCCATGCAATATTACAGACTTTGTTTATTGACTAAGGGGTATATATTTTTTATTAATATGAACTTTAATTGTATGTAGGTTTGCACGGTATAATGGATAGTGGTACAGGTTGAGGATTCAGAGGACCGAGTTCGAATTCCAGTCGAGTTCATCGCATTCACTTACGTGCAAATATCCGTGACCTGAGAAAGGTATGAATCCATCTATTTTCCTTACAGCTATGGGCAGACGTAGCATAGACTAGGTTTTATAGCCTTCGGTGGCAATCGGTCTAGAAGAAGAAAAGCAGTGAATTCACAACCAACAACTATGATTTCGTTTAGTTTGTTTTGTTTTACGGCATATTTTTACGGTTTATTTAATGCCGACAAGTTTTTTGTTGCTGGTAATATTTTTTTGCGAAAATGTATTGTTCGTAATATTTTTTCCAAAATGTATTACTGGTAGTAATTTTTTTCAATAATCTACTGCTGGTAATAATGTATTGCTGGTAATAATTTGTTCTTCAGAAATGTATTGCTGGTAATAATTAAAAGAAAAAAAGGTATTAAAACTTATTTTTATACTTTCATTGGACCTGGGAAAACCATCCTAATCAAAGGCCTTGTTGTCGGATGTAGTTTATCGTTTTACCCAGGATGCGGATGTATTTTATCATCTTACTTAGGATCGATCAACTATGGATTTAATAGACTCACCAACCCCGTAATTGGCCACGCGTAGTGAGTATATCTACACCAAACAATGAAAAATCCCTAGATCTGGATCTAATCCAATGAGCTGGTGCTACCTTTTAATTGACGTTGTTTTACCTGCTTATTAATGAATGAATGTATCGATCTGTGTATGAGATAATTTATTAGCTATGTAAATTAATATATATAAATCATGATATATTAGATATTGGTTTAATCGTGACCAAATTTCTACAAATATTCAATATGTTACAATCTATGTTCTGTCAATGCGTATATATATAACTTGTGCATCCACAAGTGTCTGTGCTTTTTGTGTGTGTGTGTTACTCTGTGAGTATTGACACCTGGTAACTGAGTGTTCACACGATGTGTACAATTATTTTTCAAACAATGATCCATCAGTTTAGACCTCACACGTTCCACTAGGCAATTGTATGTACCTACATATGCATATCTTTAACTGCACGCTTACATGAATGTATCTTCACGTCAAACTTATCATTTAAATAATTGTAGATTGCACAAAATTAATTTAGAAATGTAATTAAAAGACGTAATTATCATATTCGTAAATGGAATTCCGGTTTGTCTTTACTTAGCTTCAGAGATTCTTTAATTTCCATATCGGTTGTAGGAAGACGAAATTAATTGCACATTTTGTGAAGGTTAATTACCATGTCCAAGGATTTTTTGCGTGAAACACCGTCAAACGGATCTCGGAGGTGGACGAACACTGAATGAAACTGTTTTCGTGAATAGACGTCAAAAATATGCTTTAAATTTTAGTTCTCACATTTATACATGCACACACACACACACACACACACACACACACACACACACACACACACACACACACACACACATATATATATATGTGTGTGTGTGTGTGTGTATATGTGTGTGTGTCTATGTGTGTGTGTGTTGCTATTATATATCTATCTATCTATTTTTATAATTATCTATTTTTGTTATAATCAATTTATTTTTATAGTTATTTATTACTGTAGTTTTTATTATCAATCTAAATTTTTGTAATTATCTATCCATCTGCATTTGTAATTATCTGTCTATGTTTTGTAATTACCAATATATGTTTTTTTTAAATATCTATCTATCTATTTTGTAATTATCAATCTATTATCGTAATTATCAATCTATTTTTGTAATCACCCCTCTATATAACTATTTCGTAATTATCTATTTTTGTAATTATCCATTTATTTTTAACTTATCTACCTATCTATTTTAACACACACACACACATACATATGTATATATATATATATATATATATATATATATATATATATATATATATATATATGAGAGAGAGAGAGAGAATATATATATATATATATATATATATATATATAAAGAGAGAGAGAGAGAGAGAGAGATAGACCTAGATATTTTGGAGACATATTCAGATATCCATAAATTAATGTGCATGAAACTGAATGCTGTCGTTATATATATATATATATATATATATATATATATATATATATATATATATATATATATATAATGAGAGAGAGAGAGAATATATATATATATATATATAAAAAAGAGAGAGAGAGAGAGATAGACCTAGATATTTGTGGAGACATATTCAGATATCCATAAATTAATGTGCATGAAACTGAACGCTGTCGTTTTATTATATATATATATATATATATATATATATATATATAATATTATCTCTTTATAATTATCTATTTTTGTAATTACCAATATATATATATTTATAAATAAATATATATCTATTTTGATTATCTCTTTATCTATATTTTGATATATATATATATATATATATATATATATATATATATATATATATATATATATATATATATAGATAGATAGATAGATAGATAGAAAGATGTAGAGAAATATTCAGATATATATGAATTAAAGTGCATAAAACTTAACGTTGTCGCTTCACTTTCAAACCCAAGAATAGATCTAAACACGTCGACATCCAATTCGATCTCCAAAACGGAAACTTTGTACCTACTCGTGACGCTATCCTCCAACCATGGAGACGAGCAACATAGTTATCTTCCTGAAATCTCATCTTAAACATGGTGACTGAAAAGCGGGTATATCGGCGGTACCAAATATGACGTACCCCAATATCACGTTGTCTTCAGGCCTGCAACGTTCTGCAGGAAGTCAGGGTCATTGACACTGACTACCCTAATATGTAGGATATGTTGATTAAGACATTTTTTTAGTATATCGTCTGTCCAGAATTTATTTCCCATCCAAAATTGCAGAAAAAAAACCGAGTTATACTGGTCAAGAAATTTGATGCTCATACAGAATCTAGTTTTCTCTTATTCAAATCCCTTAGAATACTAAATTCTGGGGTGGGGTGGATTCCTGGGTGATTAAGTGCAGTTTCACAACGTAAACGTAACTATTGCTTAAAAGACAGTTAAAATAAGTAAGCGAATAGGCTAATTTGCGGGCCCCGGGGAAATAGGCGCAACTGCTATTTTGCCGGAAAATATAAATGGTGTTTAATAAATGGTATTATATATATATATATATATATATATATATATATATATATATATATATATATATATATATATAAATCGATAATGTATTAAATCGGACTATCATTTTAATTATTTTGACTTAATCCATTAAATAATCTGTTGTCATTTTTACGTTAACATATATTACGGGAGCAGATATAATCGATCAAGAAAAATCTTCGAAGGTGTATGTTTATAAACACTAATTTGGAATTTGCTAACCAGGTACTTCTTTATGGTTGAATTCGGAGAGAGAGAAAATTGATTGATATATTGATAAATAAGAACGTACTGAGATAGTTAGTAAGTATAACCATATGCATTGACTTCATATCCCTTAATATTTTATTAATATTCAAATTTCGTATAATATTCCATATTCCTATTTATTAAAACATAAAAATACGATAATAATCCCATTGAATAACAGAACAGAATATTTTTCTCTCTAATCATTCTACGGAATATATTCATTTTGTATTTCCCTTCCTGCAGTGAAGCTCGTCGAATGCCAAATGATCTTTGCAAAGGGAATATATAAGAAAGGGGAGATAACTATACAATTGTTTCCTTTAGATTTACTTCAAATGATAATGATATAACGTTTTTCAAAATGTAATTGTAAAACGGTTAAAGAATAAGCGAAAAATGAAACAAAATACAAAAGTTGAAAGGATTAAAGATTTAAAATAACAATAAGTATAAACTACATAATCAACAGCAGGATTAGAAATTGTCAATAAAAACAACATTTTGAGCCAAATAACGGAAAACTACAAAACTTGGAAGAAAATCCAAATTTGGGGTATAAAGAAAGACGTACGAATAATAAAGAAGAGCCTGTAACTATTTAATAAGGAAGTGTCTTTTTTTTTGGGGGGGGGGTAACATTAAAGGAAGAAAGACATTACACAGGCAGAGTTTATATAAATAAGAAAAACTGGATGAAATGTAAAAAAAAAGCCCATGAACATAACATGGGAAAAGGTAATAAAGTGAAGCAGATGCAAAATATATCTAAAAAGAAAAAGCACAATCCGAAGGTAAATAAAAAAATCACAATCACTATTAGATGGTTTCATTTGTTTGTTTAGCGACATATCAACTCCTTATGGGTCATTTAATGCATTATTTGATTTTCTCGGGAGCATTAAATTAATAAAAAAATATGATATATATTATTCTGTTTTCAAAGTTGATCACATGGTAGATAAAATTCAGCTTTTGTGCATTAACATGTTTGTGCGAAGGTAATTACTACAGACTGTGATATGTGTATTTCATGATGTAGTTTAATTAAAGTAATATTTTTGAATATCATTTGATTACATTAATAAAGTGTAAGATATTATATGGATTAATGCCCTGCAAGAATTTTCATATTGATTGAACTAATGTTGGTAATTTTTTTCATAAAAATGTGTTGCTGGTATTTTATTATATATATATATATATATATATATATATATATATATATATATATATATATATATATATAAATATCAATTTCAATTTGAGCTCTCTGGGGACGAGGTGTGGGTTGGTAAACAGTGAATATTATAGCTATATAGCGAGATGCGAATTGAGTCACTGTCGGTCACTGGGCGTGTTTCTAAAAATAAATACGCTAAAAATCCACTTCCATCCCTACCGTGCGCCCACGGCTTAATGGTTAGAATCTCCGACTAACACCACTTCAGTCGGGTTTCGATCCTAGCTAGAGGCAACTGGATGTCTGGCCACACTGATGAGCTGCGAAACAGTCTGTCTGTGGATGACGTTATATATATGTATATATATATTCATAATGTTATGTTTTGTTTGGTGGTTTACTAATCCTAACAGGTGCTACCACCCCGGTTCAGGGCGAACTTGAGAACAAAAGCAATTAAGAGGTGGTTCCAAGCATCTAGAAATCACCAATCTCCCGATCAGAGGCAATGCTGCCAGATGTAAGGAATATTTCCCGTAGCATGGCGAAGAAGAGTGTACGTTTCACGTAGCTTGGTGAGGAATACAGGTGAATGAATAAGGGATTTTCTTTGAAGCTGAGACGACATGAAATATTTATTTTATGTTGTAGTTTTGTTGAAGAAATATTGTGGAATACAGTTTGATTTCTTTAAGAAACTGGAGGATATTATATGGATTAATCTCCTGAAAATGTTTTTCGTTTTCATTGATATATTGTTGATGACTTTCCAATCATTATTTATATAGTTCGCAATATTTTGTTACATAAAAATATAAAACTGTTATTTTATTATAATAATGTATTTTTATACATTCATAGTGTTTTGTTTTCCTTTGGTGGTTCACAATTTAGACATAGCTGGGACCTTAACAGGTGTTACCACCCCGAGTCAGGGTGAACTTGGGAACAATAGCAATTAAGAGGTGGTTCCATGTACCTCAAAACCTGCAATCATCTGATCAGGCCTTGTTGCTGGGTGTAGTTTATCGTCATACACAGGACTTAGGGTCTTTGGAGTACCATATATATTGCTGCTGTACAAAGTGTCTTTCGTCTAGGGCAAAATAACTTGACAGTTTCCATCCCTCGTAAGGCAGGTTTTGAATTCAGAATTGATATGTATTTCTTCATAAAGAAATATCTAACAACTATGTAAGGTGAACGTGTCACGTGAACGATAAATAACCAAAATGCGTTTTATGTTTTAGTATCTAAATCATTTTTCTAGAGCGGCATCTACCCAAGAGAGTCTCGTCTACTTTGCTATTTAATTCCAAAATGGCAAAATTTCGATTCAGGCTATTCAAAGATCCATAAACGCGCCTGTTTTATCCCGTATTTGAACCCAGTACACCGATACCACGATAATACATACGCTACCCGTATATTCCTAAACAATAATTAAACAGACAAACGCAAGTGATCGTTGAAGTGAACATATCGTAAAAGAATAACATATGAAAAAAATCTAATAAAATTATTTTTAAAAATCACTCAAATAAAATCTTGATATAAGCAGAAGCAAAAAGTTGCAAATAAACAAAAGAGGCAAAATAAGAGTGACAGCATATTTGTTTTTTTATGCAGAATATAGCACTTCTGCCTTGCATTCATACTATGAGGTACTATGTTCGATGGCTGAATATGCAATTCACCAAATATTATCTACAGCAAGCGGTCATATGATATTTATTTGACGTATTGTGTTCAGTACTGGTAAAACCGAAGCACTATAGCACTTAACCCAAGAACACTAACCATGGGTATATAGTACCCAGCGCAAAATTTCCTATTTTTAATTACAATTTTCAGTAGCTGATTTTCTTACCTACATAATATGTTTTTCAGTTCCTATTAATGTTAACACAAAGTACAAAGTTGGAAGTGCCTACATGTAAAATCATTCAAATAAATATTTATATTTAATATTTAATTTGATATTTTCAAAATCGGGTACGATATACACATGATTAGTAGTGGCGTAACTTTAATTGTTGTTTAGTGTTCTAGGATTAAAACATCATTTCAGTGGGTCTTTATTTAATAATATTTCTCACATTTCCCAGCGAATTACTTTCTGAGCGAGTATGATACAGTTTTTAATCAAACAACGACAAAAAAGGCAAGAAGTGTTTTTACATATAAGTATGTTTCCCAGAGATATTTTCAATACGTTCTACGTGACATAACTTTCCCCCAAACGCATTGATATGAGTTAAAGCGGACATAGTGTCCCATTGCTATATTTAGAATAATACGTTCAGTAATATAAGTCAAAGTGATTTAAATACGTCTGTTGAAAAGAAAAAAATATTTATTTTTGCTGTATACATCAGTTACACGAATGTCAACTTGAAAGCTATTGTATTAAAGTTCCTTGTTTGTATTTATTTGTTAAGATATAAAGAAATGTGATTTCTTCGTTTGTATGTATGAAACAAGACGCAGGGCTAACGGGAGAAAAGAAGTTTAAGTGTCACGTAGCTTGGTGAGGAAGCGTGCAAATGTCATGGATCATGTTGAGAAAGAGGGTACATGTCACGTATCTTGGTGGGGAAGAGTGTAATATCACGAAACTTGGAGAGGAAGAGTGTACATACTCATGTACCTGGGCGAAGAAAATTGTAAAAGTAACGTTGTTTGCTGAGAAAGAGGGTAAATATCATATAGCTTGTTGTGGAAATGTGTAACTCTCCGTTTACTTGGCGAGGAAGAGTATACGTGTCACGTAGCTTGTGAAGACGAGCACTGGCAGTCAAGTAGCTTGATGACGGAGAGATTAAGTGTCAAGTAAATTCGTGAGGAAGAGCTGTGAATCAGTAATCGAATTTCTTTGAAGCCGCACTTTAGTAGACTGCTATTGTATGTTGCCCTCTCTTCCCATTACTAGTTTTGTCCGTCTAGAGAGTTTAATTCAATACTCTTCAAAGGCATCACTAAAGGGATTCAGAGGGTAAATATCACGTAGTTTTTTGAGGAAGAGTGTAAATATAAGGTTCCTTGGCGAGGAAGTGTGTACGTGTCACGTAGCTTGTGAGGAAGAGAGGAAGTGTCACGTAAATTGGTGAGGATGTCCAATGAATGAGTAATGGAATTTTTTTGAAGCCGCACCGTCTTGGATTGCTGCTTTATGTTTCCCTCTCTTCTCCTTATTAGTTTTGTCCGTGTAGACAGTTTCCTTAAATACACTTCAAAGGGATCACGATACATGTTTTCATTTTGGCAACAACACGACTAATAGGTTGAAAAATATCAAATATTTATTTACAAAGGAATAATTTATTAACCGGAAGCATGTGCGAATCCTTCGAATCAGAAACCAGATTTCTTGTCATTTGCCATGCTGCTTGAGTTATTTGGTGCTTATTTCCATCTTCACTCCACACATATAACAGAAACATGACCGCCCGTGTCTTCTCTACCGAGTACTTCGTCTCGTCAAATATAGCCTTTTAAAATCATTTCTCGGTCTCTTTCTCTCTCCTCTATGTACACACACACATACTATATATATATATATATATATATATATATATATATATATATATATATATATATATATATATATATATATATATATAAATGCGTATGTGTATATGTGTGTAGGTATGCTTCCTCGTTAAGATACTTTTCTGGAAACGCTTAAAGAAATACAAATGTCGGATTAAAATACATAGATAAATTGTTTAAATAGGTCTATGCTTACTTGTCAGATACGAAACTGAACGGATATAGGCTCTCATAGGGAATGAGGAAGTGCACTGCCTATTAAAAGTGAAAACAGAGCCGTGACCATCTCTGCAGACGATTTGGTAATGCATGCCAGAGCAAACGGTGATTTAACCCAAGAATGGGGGGCGCAGGTCGATCCCTACAGGAGATGACATAGTATTCATTAAGATTTTCGTATGCGAAACCCGATTTACGTACTGCAGCGAGTTTAAAATTAAAAAAAAATGTCGGGCCTATTTTAAACACAACTATCCAGAATAATAAATGTTGAAATGATATATACTTTGGACTATAAGTAAATCTATTAATTCTTTAGAAATACATGTCTACACATATACGGGGTGCTATGAGAAAATTGATACCATTTTATATTTTTAATTTCAAGCATGGTTGTTATTTATTTTTTTGTTTTATCTAAGCAAATACTGCCTGTAGTAGGGTCAGTTGGGCACTGTCTATGAGAAAAAGAGCACCATGATGCAATTCGCTCCGCCAGTATCTTGGAAACGGCAAGCTGTTCTCCTTGGCATTTGCGCTGGAAGATCCGATATGGACATTTCAGGGTGTTTAGATGTCAGTATGAGGAAAGTGCAGAGTATTCGGAAAGAGTTAGATCTGTCTAATGTGAATACGAAGATACGGCGGTGTTATGCGTTCCTTCACCTTTCCACATGTCCTCAAATGTTACTTCTGAGGCCTACATCAAGTGTCTTGATGCTGCCCTGGGACAAGAGTGTGGTTGTTGGAAGGCTATATGTCTGACAATAGGACTCTGCACCATGCCACACACGCAGGAGAACACAATCATGGCTGTCAGGCAATTTTCTACGACCACATCATCACTTAAATCTGGTCAATTAATTCTCCTGACGGCAACCGACTTGATTATTATGTGTGGAGCGTAGTTGAGAGCGATAACAACACAACTTCTTGTAAAAACAAGGATAAACTGAAGGCAAAGATTATGGCAGCATTCACCAACAAGGAGACCATCCAGAAGAGTTTCAGGAAGTTCTTCTGGAGGCCATGGTTGAAAACAATGGTCATTTCATTGAAATATTTACTCTTTAGTAAGATATTTTTGTGTACCTTTGGTAAATATATCTGTTAAAATGAGATGTCAGATATATTTTAATTTTTGCTTAAATTAGACAATTTATCGATTGCACACTGTACACACACCTATTTTCGTAACCATGGATTATTATTTAGTTTTATATATGCATACATTTTTTGTATTCAATCTGATACAGTAGGTATATTCCCTTTTGTTAACTTAATATGTTAAAATAAAAAATGAATTATTTTCATGTGTACGATCACTTATTCAACCCCACTGTATATGTTCCCATTGCGCAGAGAAAACCTCTGCATGGACCATCGTGTTTTTTGGCCGACTCTGTTACAAAGGACTTCATAACAAAGCAAGGTTCAATATGGAGTGACCAAAAAATATTTCCGAATGATGGATAAAATTCATTAATACTTTAATAAATTATTTGTTTGCAGTTCGGATATTTTTTAATCCTTTTACCACTCGCAAGGCAATAAAGCCACTAGGGCATAATGGGTTACTGAGTGAGAACGAATGCGAAAAATCATTAAGGAGAGACAACCATAAAAGAAGTGGAATCATGAAAACCAGTAGATAAAGATGCATTTAATTTTTGAAAATCAAAGAGGCTGGCAAACAAGAAGCCTGAAGACAGTTTCACAACCTAGAAATCTTACAAAAATATTACACTAGAAGATCACACATATTCCAGTAATATCTATCCATTTCAACAATAAAATGGTGAGAATATGGGACTGCGCTTAAATATGTACAGTTATGATAATCTAGAGGAAAATTCCTAGGAATTACCATGAAAGCATTTATAGAAAAAGTACTTGGAATCTACATAACGAGGGTGGAAGAGTGACTGAAGCCGTGATGCCAAGTTAAGACCAATAACATTGCAGAATCTTCTTTAGATTGTATCCAGAATCTCTAAAACAAAGACATACAAAAGACACGACTCAAATATTTCTTCTTTTCTCGCTACTTAAAGCTTCACGTGGATGTTGTTATACGGTGATCACACAATCTTCAAACGGTTCAAAGTTGAAGATACTCATTCCTGTGTTCCAGAATTGAATATGTCGTGAGACCGCTGTACAGGAAAAACGTCCGGAAAATCGTAAATATTTGAGTACCGTATCTTTTAAATATTTCTTATATTGATTTTATATATATATATATATATATATATATATATATATATATATATATATATATATTTATATTTACATAGATCACTGTTCGTATAGCGTCGTATGTTTCATTAAATATATATATATATATATATATATATATGTGTGTGTGTGTGTGTGTGTGTGTGTGTGTTAGTTACTGGCACATTTAGCAAATCAAATTTCTCAAATTCATAGGCGAATATACTTATTTGCAGATGACATCTTGCAACAGAGGGCTGAAAAATTATTCGGATGTTCAACATTCCGGATAAGTTAATTCCTAAATTATCGAAAAGAATGAAGCAAAAAAAAACTAATTGTCTAAAATAGATTTATCGCTTAAATCATCAAATATCATTTTCAAAAGCTTTGTCCAGTTTATTTTTTTATGAAAAAATAGTTAAAAAAAAACAAAAAAAATTTTTTTTAAATACTTTCTCGCTTTACAAAATATCAAGAAAAGTTTTTTTTTTTTGTTTTTTTTTCATAAAATAGAAACTGAACAACGCTGACTGGATGTCCCTATATTTTGCCATAATGTCATATTTAGGAATTTTCTTCAGAACTAAGTTGCAAAGATTTTATTCCTTCTCTTTCCTCAATCAACAGCACGTAACTTTCCTTTTTGATTTATTATTCGAGTTCAAATCCATTTCATAAGATCCGGAAGTATAATTAAATGAAATTCGTATTAAAATGGCAAACCATAGAATCTAGTCTCTCAGAAAATATTACCATCGATATTCATTTCACGGCAGGATAATGAAAATTCCGAAAATTGAACTCCGGATAAACGATTAGGTATTGTAACAGATTAGTTTGTGATGTGGTACGGTGTACTAAAACCTTACTTCAACATTAACATATTGATAAATTATTTACAGTTACCAATTTTCGATAAATATATTAATTTGTCGTGTCCACTAAAATATCAGATACAATATTTAGAAACTAACAAAATTGAATAAATTGCTTATATCTTAAAAGACATAAATAAAACCACAGAATGCAAATCAGAAGGTTGTTTTATTTGCCATCATGATTTTGATAGATAGCGCTTAAATATCATGCAGACGTAGTAAAAGACATTCTACGTGGCTTATTAAGGACAATTAAAAAGAAATAAAAAAAATTAATTCTGAAGGTGATGTTCTTACGAACAATTGTATAAAACACACGAAATCCGACCCCAAATAGGATACGCACAGATGTCACCAAGGTCCACGTCACTCTCGCTGATCATCTTCACGACGTCATTCACAGCTACATGTAAATAGCAACAGCGCTGTCAGAGATACTGCTTCAGATTACGGCAAGACCGTCCACAGTAAGAAACACATTCTAACTATTTCTTCTATCCTCTTTACTATTAACTATGCACATACGTGTTGACTCTTTCACACAAACACATATATAACAACATTCCATTGTTTCTCACATACGTACACAAAGACGATTTATATCCTATTCCAGAATTGTATTAAACAAAACAAAAAGACATTATTTTCTAAGTTCTTCCAACTGCGTGTATTCTTGTCGTTATATTAAATTAATGTTTATTTGTTGAAACTACGTTGTCTTTTGAAACTGAATTTTATTCTTTCAATGAAAATCGTTTGATTATCCTAAACGGCCGAATTACGTGCAGAACCGCAAAACTATTTTATGTTATTGTATCGAATCCCGACACTACGAATTTTGACATTCAACGAAAAACCGAGTAGAAGGATTCCTACAAATGAATGAAATGTTAATTAGGCATTAAATTCTTAAAAGATTTATAAAACTCTTAAAAGATTTATAAAATTCTTATAACATTTTAAAATCTACTTTAATGCTTATGAACGATTAGGCCTCTAAATCCTTTCTCTAATCTGGTAGAAAAATTTATGAATGTGCATAAAATATGTCATTTAGTTTAGGTATCAAGCATTTTAGGAGGCACTGTGGAGTAATGGATAGCAGCTCAGATTGATGAATGGGAGAACCGAGTTCGAATTCCAGTCGAATCCATTGCCTTCACTTACGTGACTCCTCTTCTTCTCTCCCAGTTATAGATAAATAGAGCGGGTTCTATAGCCTTGGTTGGTAACTGGTCTACCGCAAAAAGAAATGGCAACCTACTGCGTGAAGAAAAATCTGCCTCGTGTATCACGCATGGCACATAACTGACTAACTGGACTGATCAAGCATTTCCCGCGTGTGAAAATGTTCGAGCACCAACGAAAAATACAACTGCTCTTCTCATCACGAAAACCTTAACTTTTTGGAAGATTTGAGCAGCATCCTCTTCTTTTTCTTCGTATTTTATTATTTATCTGTGTGGTGTAGCAAATTTAATATCACTGGTTATTTACTCTGCTGTGATAATAAGGTGAAAGTTCAAAATAACTGGTCACGTTTTCAGAACCGAAATCATTATTTTTCTGATGTCACTTTGTAATGTCAACCAATACTCATTATCAATTTCGTAATGATCGTTGTAGTAGACACTTTGTAATCGTCGATAAAATTATAGTACGTCATTGAGGAATACTGGTGTCACACGGCTTCGAATAACACCCGCACTAATAGTACTTGCTCGATAATGCTCGCTAGAACAGTAGAGCGAATAGTGACCTGAATAGAAATAGTATAGTGTCCTGAGAAATAGTATAGTGAATAGAGTAAAGAATAGGGATCCGTATAATAATAGAGGATAGACTAGAAATGTAGATTCGTATAGTAATATATGATAGAAGAAAAATAGTGATTGTTATTCGTCAGGTACTTCCTACATATATACGTTTCCTCTATGGTCACGTGGTGTACGTAATTCAATAATGTATTTACTCACTGGCGATCTATGCTCAAACTCAAGCGGCGGCAGCCACACTTTATTCCTATTTAACCATTATCAATCTCGTTACAGCAGACAATTATATATAGGCATAAGGCTAGTTTTAATTTAGCAAATTTACGTAAAATGAATCTATCAATGATCTGATTAATTAACAGAATGTAGAAGGCAGGAATGCTGGTGCTATATATATATATATATATATATATATATATATATATATATATATATATATATATCCAAAATCTGACTTTGCACTAGTCACGATGAATGGTTGTACACTTAATGAAGTACTATGCCTTGCACGTTTATTGGGTTTCAAATTTATTCCACAGTTCATATGGAACTCTTAAAAATGCGGGAATATAAGTCAGCCCATTCTATCGCTTCAGTCACTTCACGAATTAATTGCCATACTTTAAATTTCTAAAAGTCAGTCATACCAGATCTGGAAATGTTCAATACTCACTTTCCCGCCTTTAGAGCTTTCTGAATTATATAAAGGGTATTATGGGTAAAGATTTATTCTCCACCATACAATATCTTTCCGAAAGATATAATATCAAAAGCCTATCACTATTGCCATGGCAAATATTCCTATGAGCTCGATTCTTTAGTTTCCACAATTTAAGATCTTTATTGCAAAGGTACGTATTGTGCTTTCATGGCGTCAAATTGACCATATCTCCTCCATATTCAAATTTACTCTACTAAGATAATCAGGATTTTACCTGATTACATTAGTAGAGTAAATTCTTATTCACATTGTGAGGACCAAATTAATATGAATCACATTACAGAAGACGATTATACGTAGATTTAACTCTATATTAACTCAATTTGTTATTTCCACAATGGTAATCTAGCAATGATAAACAAAAACTTAATGGCAGAAATGTTGGTATTTAAAATATTCTTATATAAATTCAGACACTGGGTTTTCCTCAATCAGAATGAACGCTTTTACCCTTAAACCTTTCGCCGGCATCATTTTGAGAAAAACGTTTCATTTTCGGACGAATTTTTTTTTTATGTTATACAGGAGATAAACATACCCTACCGTAATATCCATCAGATGGAAGAAAACTTTCTTGGCTGATTCAGGAAGAGGAAGAAATTGAACTTGTTTCAAGCCCAGAAAAGCATATAAAAATAGAGATCAACGTATAAACTTCACTGTATGTAGGTTCTGGACGTGTTTATTCGTCTGTGTCCGAAAAAGATTCCTATATCAAAAACGTATATACACGTCTATGCTGGGGAAGGGGTTAATACAAAATCTATGATTTAAATGGCTATTTAATCCATACAGTTCCGGCCGTTACTGTTGCGGAACTTATTGTACTTTCAGGGAGTCAAATTATCCACGTCACTATATTTCAACTGTACAGAGGCAGCTCAACTTCAAGAGCTTATATCCAAGATCTCCGAGTTCGTGAAAATGACCACCGCGCGTCTGCTTACTTAACCACTTCAAGTCCAGAGACAATCATTAATGTTCATAATAATCATTTCTTGCCACATCCGGTTTATTTCTATCTCAAACTTCATTGAACATAAACAATTTAACAGTAACCTTCTACATTGAGTGGATAATAATCTTTGTTTTAGGTGAAATGTACTATAAAAAATGGAAGATTTATCTGAGAATTTAGAACAACCAAATAAGGAAAAAGGTATAGTTGATGTCTATTTATATAAATTCACTTACGTAAAACTTTGACTTTTAATTTTTTTTCCGAAAGGAGTGAATTTATAAAATAATGTCTGAAGTTTTAACTTCGATCGTATATCTGACTAGACGATCAAATAACCAAATTAAACGTTAAAACTAGTATAGGCAACCATCTTTAATTCAGTAATTCCATTAATGTCCTGCACCAATTTTTACCGAGAGTGGCCAAGTCCGACCTAGACAATGCCCTGTTGGCCAGCCCATACACACCTACTGGATGGACATTTTTTTTGACTTCTTATTCTTCTTTAGTCTACATGACAGTGGATCGATGAATTCTTAACGTGATTGATTATTTTGTCCAATCAGCAATAATTGCAATTAAGCGGTCGGCGATTGGATGTCAAACGACGCGAATTTATTAACGCACTTCTTTTACTTCCTGCCTTTAATGATTGAACGGTGAAGAACGACATTTTGGATTCCTTAGACGCGCAATTCATTCATTTGTTTAGCCGGGCTTTTCATTCGGTCGACCCCCGTTGCGAAAATTTGGTAACGACACGGAAGCAGACAGCTAGGAATTCCCCAGTACTAATTTCGGTCCCGAATAAATCACGTTGGACACAAGCGTCAACTTGCGATTGCTTTGTTCTTTTTGGGTTTTCTTTTTTTTTTTTTTGGCTATTTTTTAGCTTTGCATTTGTTAAGGTTTTTATTATTTGGGGGCTGTCACTACATCTTTCCCGCCATTTTCTTCTTTTTTTTTCCGTTTTCTTTTTCACTCAAATTTATTGCTTTCTCGGCATTTTTTTTATTGATTTAGATTTTTTTTCCCTTATTTATTTATATTACTATTTTTGTTTTCTTTAATATATTTTTTTCCTTTTTTACTGTTGTGTAAAAATGCTTCTTTTTATTTCTTTTAACAATGTGCGCGTCTGTACAGAAATGGGAAGAACATGTTTTGCGAGTTTAAAAAATATTTGTTAGCTATTTTTTTAATTTTTTTTTTCATTGTCGACAATGTGGTTGTCCCTCTTTGTGTTAATGTTTTTGCGATCATTTTCTGTTTTCTGTTGTCGTCATCATTCATTGTCTCCTTTGTTCGTTGGTTTGCTATTATTGTTGTCGCTCTTTTGCCAACTCTTTTCGTAAACATTCATTGATCATTCTCACTGTTAATCCTTTATATCTCTCTATCTTTCACTTTAAAAAAAAAACAACATTTTTTCACTTCCGAAATGACTGTGCTACATTTTTCATTTCTCTTGTTGTGGGTCTGCATTGGCTCATTACTTTCATTTCTCGAAAGGGTTATTCCCCCAAATTACATTTTTTTTTCAGTTTGTATTTCATTCTGAACGTCACTCTCTGTTAATCTTAGTGTAGATATGCATGCCACATGTTGTCTTGAATTAATTTAATTATAAAGTTTAACTTAAAGTGATTCGGGGCCAAAGACAGAGGTAAATTGCTACAAGACAAATTGTTTATGCTTCACAAAATCACAAATTTATTTACATATACACATATATTGCTACAGAATGAGAGATCGCTAAAAATTGATGCACTCAACATTTAATGTGTTAGTTACAGACTGTTATTTAAGAAAGAAGGGAAGAATATGAGAAAGCTTAGAAATGTGTTTATAAGTTTATAACTTATCTCTTGGTCTGATCTGCCATGGATCTTGATTGTGGAGATGGTGTTCTTGCTTGAGTTCAGCTTCTTAAATTCTGGTTGTTCGGAAGTTATGTTTTTCTCAATCTGCCCACAACGTAAAGATTTCGAGGTCTCTGTTAGGAAGCAATGGCCTTTATGTCTGCCCACTTCGTAAACGGTTGAAGGTCGTCCTTTGTTCGGAAGCTATGGACACCGTCTAAATCTTCCCGCTTCGTAAATATTGGTGGACGTGCTTTCTGTTTGAAAGCCACATCTCGTCTTCCCCATCGAACCCTCTCCTGTCTCAATGTTTCCCGCTTGCCGGTGTCGAATTACTAAGGGGCGATAACCTATATGTTCTATAAAATAGAAATAGATATTAAAAAACTGGAAATTGGAAGAGAAAAACTCTCTTGAAAAAGAATATTCTGTATCTTAGATTTTCACAACTGTCAATTCATGCGTCGCATTACCAGTGAGACCAGTAAGGGTACCACCTGTACTGCAGCCATAAAAGTAATAGCGAGCGATTCATAATTCTCCTAATGGTCTTTGTGAAACAATGGATGCATCGAAATTCAAACTCGGATCGCTGATTTTACTGTGAAATGTATTTTTTTATGTTGTCCCCCAATACAAGGCAGAAGAGACACTCCAAAGAGCATTACTGAATGAGCGCGTGTTTAAAGCAGGTAACGATTGACTGGAACGTGGGGGTTGTTTGATTATACAGGTTATATATATATATATATATATATATATATATATATATATATATATATATATATATATATATATATATATATATATATATATATATATATATATATATATATATATATATATATATATATATATATATATATATATATATATATATATATATATATATATATATATATATATATATATATACATATATATATATATATATATATATATATATATATATATATATATATATATATATATATATATATATATAAATATATATGTACAGGCTAGTTCGTTCAAAAAATGTATAATTTATTTGTATTTATGATAGATATAATCTGTGAAAAATGGTATAAAGTTTAATGTACCTAGTTTCAAGTATAGATAAAATAACTAATGTGATTTCAGGAATTACTGCAAATCATTTGGCAAATGTTTTCCGTGAACTGCAAAATCGTATTACCCTTTGCATTGCTAATGATGGAGGACATGTGGAAACTTATATAAAATTTAAATAAAACCATTAAAAAAATATCGATTTACTTCTTACTAACCCTTTTACAAATTATTTGTATCGTAAATACCAATTAAAGTTATAAATTTCTTAATGCACCGAACCCTGTGGATTATCCTATATATATATATATATATATATATATATATATATATATATATATATATATATATATCATTATAATAAATCCTAAATTAAGGATAATCCAAATAGGTCTCAATGTATCAAGATACAGAACAAATTATATACATCAAAACAGTCAATGCATCATAAAGATTGACTTATTCCCTTCTGATAAATATATATATATATATATATATATATATATATATATGTGTGTGTGTGTGTGTGTGTGTGTGTATGTGTGTACGTATAACAAATTAATGCACTTATATTTAGCCGTACGTTTGCCTTATTTCAATCGTTATTGAAAGTGACGCTTTATTAATTTATGCAGTTTATATTTGGTGAACTCATCTAATGAAAATTTGCTTTCCAGTATGGCTCGAACATGAGATCCCCTTATTCTTAAAAGCACTTTATTTCTCTGCCACAGAGAGAGAGAGAGAGAGAGAGAGAGAGAGAGTCACAATCCGGTTAGGCCCTGAAAAGGAAAATATAGCTCTAATCGACTCTGACCTTCTTTATATCCGAGCCGTAAATTAGTCTCTATCAAACGGTGGTTTCATGTAAAAGGGGAAGCCAGTTCGATTCCTGTCGGAGAGCTCATTTCGAATGCATAGGTCGATTAGTTTAATTTCTATTGTGTAATATGAAAATGGGGTGTCATTTCAAATACGATTGTCAACTATATTAATGTATATATATATATATATATATATATATATATATATATATATATATATTTCTGGGTTTTCTTTCTGTGATTCTTTTGTATTTTCGAGAAAATGAATTTTGCTTTTTTTTTATAACACGTATTTTACCACTTTTACAGAATTAAACAAATTCACCATTTCTCTTCAACGTTCGATATTCTTTAAAAAATTTTCAGACATTCATTTAAAAGTCAAATTCTGAAAGACCTATTTGAAATTCAAATCGCAGTACAAATTATATCATTCCCTCCCTAATGCAAAATATTCTCTCATAATGTTAATATGATATTAAGATGGACACAGCTGTTGCGATGCCAGATTTAAGATAAGGAAACCAGTTCTCTTTCCTGCAAGTTTTCTCTTTCTATCCCAATATCTTCTCTCACGCGCCTGATCGTTTCTTTTCTATTTCTTTATAACTTTTCTATTTTTTCTTTGTCTGAATTTGTCTCTTTCTTTCACATTTTCTTCCTTATTTTTTTTACATTCTCGTTGTTGCTTGCATTTCTCTCTTAATTTACCTCTTTTTTTCTCATTTGCATGTTATTTTATATTTTTAATAGATTTGTGCAATGGCTGATACATTTTTCGACATTTAAATTCAACTGCTTAAAAGCGAAATAAGGATCATAGTAAAGTCAGAACTAGAAATTGCATATTATACTGCTGAATTCCACCATTTTACGTAGCAGATTTTTAGATTCCGTCTATAAAGACGATGACTGTCATACTTATAAGTTATCTTTAATATTAATCTTTATAAAGTATAATTGGCTGTGAATTGATATTTTAAATTCGCCGAGGATCTGAGAGGGGATAAACCAATTATTTAATATATTTCTTTCATATTTTTTTTTATTTTTATCCTGTATTCCTCATAAATTATTTCCAAAGTTTTTATTTTCAAATAGTTTAATTCTGAAATTATCTAAAAACTCCAATTACATTCTATTTTTCTTGATTTCTTCCACCCGTTTTCTTGTCTCATTCCTTCATTCTTTTATCGGTGTATTCTCTCCTTGGTTTCACAAGTTTACTCCTTTAACACATGCTCTATGATATCACTGATTTTAACTTTAATAGTTTTTCCTTTGAAATTATCATTTGCTACATTTGCTTAGATTCAATAGTTATTTAGTAGCTGCTCTTGCAAACCATGTAATCTCAACTAACATTTATTGAAGTAATCCGTCAAGAGGTTAATTTATTTTGGTGATATGACGACACGGTGAAATAGATAAAAACATGCATGAATTAAGCTGATGCCATTAGAGATTACAATGCGAATTTAATATGTATTCAATATCTCAATCACAATTCTTATCTTTATTCTGTGGAAAACCTTAAGCAAAATACGAAAGTACGTTCATAAAATGCATATTTAAAAAAAAAATATCTCAACAACTGTTTAGGCTGGCTTCAAATAATTTCACAAATAAGCAGAGCAAAACATATAAGAATAAACACATATTTGAATTTATGCCATCGGCGATGAGACACAAATTTTTACGGGCCATTTGCACAAAAGTTACTCACCTCTTTGTAGAGTAAAGGTATATGTCCAATGATAAAATAGAAACAAACCAAAAAGCATGTTTTCTCTGTTATCATGGCATGAAAAAAATGATGGTTTCGGACCATTTCGTCTATTGTACAAAGGGGTCCGAAATTCTTGTCACCTCCTACCTCTATTCCAAACTGTAGGAGCACTTGTCAGCCATCTGAAATAGAAAATTATATGTTGTAGGGGTGACAATACTTTCGGAACACACTGTATATAGAATTATCTAGATTAGAAGCCCATTTTATTTGTATCAGGTATTTAACTAACTTATTGCATGATTCTGACATAGCTCGCATCTTGGTCTAACCCCTGAGATCACATGAGGTCGTTGTCAGTAGAAGTATATTGTATCTAAGCAGATGCAATCTGCAAGTTAAATTGGTAGCATTATCAATATAATGGAAAACCTGTGCATGCTATTCTTCATGGAAAGAATGCCAAAATATATATATATATATATATATATATATATATATATATATATATATATATATATATATATATATGTTCTGGACAAAAGCTAACAGGTTTCTCTTTCTAAACATGAGAACTAACTCAAATCTCTCATAGTCCGTTGTCAAGACGGTGACTTCATGCAATTAACGCTGCGATGCGATCAAGCATAACACAGACTGTTGCTATTCGGTGTTGACCTGAGTACCCGCAAAACGTAAAACTATATATATATATATATATATATATATATATATATATATATATATATATATATATAAAAGAAAGAGTTTATAGTGGTTCCAACGAGAAAAAAGTGTGTATATTAAAAAGAAGAGAGTTACCGCAAAGGTTTTTGCTTGTAATGTTGATTTTTGGTTGTAGTGTTGATTTTTTAAAATATTATACCTTATTTTCCATTATGGAAAATAAAACATAATATTTTTTTATATATATATATATATATATATATATATATATATATATATATATATATATATATATATGCACACACACGCACACACACACACACACACAGGCATATGTATAGTGATCCAGGCTTTATTTTAAATATTCTCTTATTTAAGCAGATAAATTAATTAAAACTAATTAATTAAATGATATACATATATGACTACACACACGCATAGACACACACACACACACACACACACACACACACACACATATATATATATATTTATATTTATAGTGGTTCCATGTTTTATTTTAAACATCCTGTTATTTAAACATGTGTCAATGTTGTCTAAGCTATAGATCGAAATCAGTAAAAAGAAATAATGCCTCTACATCATACTTATTATAAAACCCAGGTTCTGTGTGTCTGTTCGTTTATATATTGGATCGGATTTCCTACATTTTTCAACCGATTGCAACATAACTTCACAGGACTACGTAAAATTACCTTGCGGTGGTTCTGACAGCGCCGAAAATTGTAAAAACACAATTGTTTTTGCACGAAATCAATTTGAAAACACGATTAATTGTCATTATGAAAGGGGGACAACTCATATCGAGTTATACTTATTACAAAACCCAGGTTAGTTATTAGTGTGTGTGTGTCTGTGTGTGTGTGTGTGTGTGTGTGTGTGTGTGTGTATATATGTGTTCGGATTAACGATTGGATTTTACATTTTTCAACCAATTTCAACAAAACTTCACTTTTTTGGCAGGTAGTTTTCTCATTGTCTTGCACACTTTTTTCTATATCTTTACATTCAGAATGCTTTAAAAATTCCATTTACAAGACAATTGTTTATAATAAAATTCTATTCAATCGGTAGACTCATAACGATTGAAAACAATGTTTTTGTTTGAGTTTGGGTTTGACCACTTCGTAATAAAAAAAAATTAAAAAAAATAAATAAAAATAATTAAGACATACGTGTCCGTCAACTTTAAATAATAATCTTTGTCAATTTTATTTTTCAGTCTTTATGATGGTTGATACTTGATCTATCTCCATCAACTGCTAGTCTTTAATAAGATATTCAATCGCTTTGTCAATAAAAAATTAATTTCACTGTTCAGAACGCCTACCGAAACACGTTTACTCACATATGTCGCTTAGAGTAATAAGAAATATTATCTGTCCGAATTTCAGTGATGAGGAGTTATGTATACTACTTACATGCGGAATATTATCGCAACGTTCGTCTGTCATCAGGTGTCTGTTGATCCGTGTAACCTACAATGAAAATCAGAACTGACTGTTCACATTACTCTTCCCACGTCTAACGATATCGCATCTAGTACTGCTTATTCATTGATCCCCATCTTTCCACTGAGTTCAAGAACACACATTACGGCCGAGGGTAAAATAATTTAGTAAGATCATTAATTCTGAATGTAAATGGTTTGTAGTTATAAGAACTTCCATCCTATAGATATAGGAGTTTATTGTATTAATGTAGCGTTTATTTTATCCGTGATGACCATTCATCTCGTTTTTCCCACCGCGAAATTTACATCTGTGTTTTCTCTAATCATGACAGTTACTCCAATAAGATCTCCTACTTGGTACCGCGCTTTCATGAATTTACGTGTACTATTAAATTGGATATTAGGGCTCATCGTTTAACTCGTGAAATAGCTAGATGCATCCGCAATTTTCCTTCTATTTCTAGCACTTCTCACTTGTGAAAGCCTCTTCCTATTTCTCGTATCCCCGTCACTTTCAAACTTCAAAACTTGAAATGTCCTCGGCAGTGTGACGAAAATCATTTTGTGTCCTTTGTCAAAAATTTACTTTTCTCTTTGTAGAGTAAATATATTTTCCAATAAAACAGAAACAAATCAAATAGACTTTCTTTCTCTGTTGTTATGACATTAAAAATAACGGATTCGGACCATTTCGTGCATCTATTGTATATAGTCTTATCGAAATTAGAAGACGATTTTATTCTTCTCAGATATTTAACTTTCTTACTTGCATGATTTTGACATAGCTTGCATCTTGGTGTAATCTCTGAGATCACAATAGGTCGTTGTAGATAGAACTATACTGTATCTAAGGAATTAGAATCTAGATGTGAAATTGCTAACATTATCAAATTAATTGAAAACATGTGCATAGTATTCTTCATGAAAACAATGCCAAATATATTTGTTTGAAAATCAAAACACATTTGATCAAAATTTGCTGAAATAAAATCTAAATGTAAAGAAACTATGTTATGTAACAAAACGGAAAATAAACAACACTTGCCCCTCATCTTTATTCTATGGTAGTGATCTCTCTCTCTCTCTCGATATATATATATATATATATATATATATATATATATATATATATATATATAAAGGTTGTATCAATAACTTGGACCGATTTTAAATGTGAATTATGTATAAACATCTAAAGAATTATTTTTTTTCTTTTTCTTTCACATTTATCAACTTAACTCTCTGGCAATTTCAACCATGGAAAGATTAACTATCATACAATGTGTTAAAATTATCGAAGCCTATTACGAAAATGGACGATCCAACTGAAATGCAATGAAAAGTTCGCATGTCGTATCATCTCTGGAAACAGCGATGTCAATTGGCCACCACGACCGCGCGACTTGACGCCTTTATACTTTTTCCACTGGGTTGATCTCAAAAGTAATGTCTATGCCAACAAGCCAACAACAACTCAACAGCTGAAGGATGAAATAATAAGGCATATTGGCGAGATCGAGGAGCAATTATGCAGAGATGACATCAAACATTTTGACCATCGAGTGGAGGTGTGCCGCCGAAGCCTTGGCGGACATTTGGGCGATATTATTTTTCACACATAATTACCATGTCTTAAATAACATGATCCAATAGAGAAATAAATAAATAAATTTTCTCCAATAACACTGATTTATTTACTGCTGACTTTGATCCGTCTTGATGAAACACCCTTATATATATATATATATATATATATATATATATATATGTGTGTGCGTGTGTGTGTGTGTGTGTGTGGATGTGGATGTGTGTTTAGGCAGAAATCCTTCTTTCATGCACATTTCATTGAATCCGACAGACAAGGTGCTTTTATTTAATTTTTTTGTACAATTTTTCATGCGATCTAATTTTTTTTCTTTTCAGATGGTAAATTATATAAAAACTGTGCGAATGTTCTTTTTATCCGAGCGCTTTCGGCTATACATTTAGCCGTTTTCAAAGATTAAATATTTTAACTGTTAAATAAGAAATAGTTTGTTGCATCTATGCTTTATAAAATGTTTTCATTTTTCAAAACACGGTCACGATATTGTGTCCATGTTAATATAATTAAGTTTTGTTCTTCTGTTTTTTATTAATAAGGCTTCCATTATTTTTGGCCTTTTTTGCATGTAGATGATGCTATTATATTAGTGTTGCCGACAAGTATGTTACGAATAGTGTACGGTAGGTCTCCATGAATATTTAAATGAGATCTAATTGAGCTATTTTCAGAAAGGTGTAGAGTGAGTCTGCGTGTCAAACATGTTGTAGTGTGGCCTATATAATTATTTACGAATTTTGATTTATCGGAATATATATATATATATATATATATATATATATATATATATATATATTATGATCCTAGTTTTTAGTAACTTCAAGCTGTATAAGATCTTTTTTTAATCTGCTGTGTTATCTTAAATTTTAAAAAAATCAGCCTTAGCGTTGCCACCGCGTGCTTCAAAAGTTGTTATCCGTTTACAATAACACATTTCTAAAAAACATATTTCGATTCGCATTTAAACTTTCGTATCTAATTCTACCTGATTTACTAAAGACAAAATAATTTACATGCCTGAGGATGTGTGTATGTACAGTTGAATGTACTAGTAGATTAAAAAAGAGCTTATATATATATATATATATATATATATATATATATTCTGCATTTCTGAAACCTGTTCTTTTATTGTCCTTTCTCATCAGCAATTTTTCTCATTTTCTTTCAACCTTTGTAATCCTTTGCGTCTTCGAGGTATTATGGCTTGGGGCGAAATGATTAAATCCATTGATAGATTTTTTTACCGGCATATAATATAATGAATTGTTGGTAATTTTACTACAAAATGTATTTTTATATTTTAGAGTGTTGCATTGATTGTCATTTTGTTATAAAAGAAATTCGTTTTTTATTTTATTATAAAAAATTGTCTGTTTATTTTTATTTGGGAATTCACTATTTACCCATAGCTGAGTCACTTATAGGTGGTAGCGCCCCAGGTCTTTGTGGACCTGGAAATAACAATTAATTCCTGCTTCTACCATCCTCAAAATCCGCAGATATTTCTGCCGGATATAGTTTATAATCATATGCAGGAGGGAAATTATTTTTTTAAAGCGTTTATATCATTTTATTATAGTATCGAAGAGACACAATGGAGTAATGGATAGCGGCTCGGGTTGAGGCAAGTTCGAATTCTATTCGGATCCTTTACATTCACTTACGTGCTAATCCTGAGGCTAAGTGGAGGCACAGTAATGGATAGCGGCTTGGATTGAGGAATCGGAGAGCCGAGTTCGAATTCCAGTCATTACATTCACTTACGTGCTAACACCCTTGGGAAAGGTGTGAATCTTCTTTCTTCTCCCTTCAGCTATGGGTAAATAGCAGGACAGACTGGGTTCTATAGCCTTGGATGGCAACTGGTCTAGGAGAAGGAAAACTCTGAATTCAAACCTGCTCTTAGATGAGGGGTGAATGGAGTCTATCTGAGCCTTGGTTGGCAATCCATTTTTAGTGATGTCACGATAAAACACCCTTGATAGCCCTATGAAGCATCAAAATTTGAAAAGATTATGAACTACACCAATCAAAGTATTAGTGAGTTCAATCTCGGCTGAGGCCGCAAGATGATGATGAGGGGAAGGAGAATCTCCGAATTCAAAACGGGAAAGGGTTGGCTTCCATCAGGCTATCTTGGCCAAGAAACACCACTCCTACTGTAGCTACAGTACCCATCTTTCCTCTACGAACCTACGGGTCACAGGATGAAACAATTATAATATCGCACTGAAAATAAACCAAAAAAAGAATGTCAGTTTTCATAGAGTAGTTCTAGTTTTCCGATAGAATATGATCCTAATAATGTCTATGTTAATCTTTCAAATAATTATATAAGAGAAATTCTTGTAAAGTCAAGAACAAGCAAGCATTGCGGACAATTTCGAGCATTTTAATGTGGCATTCTTTGTCCTTTTGCTGTTGATCTCCAAAATCCCTGAGTTATTTCCCTTTGTACTTTCTCTCTTTTTCTGTTACATAGGCTTTCGCTTCAGCAGGCAGTTTGCAAGCATAGTCCATTAATTCCTTCTATCACATCTCTCGTCTGCTTTTTATTCAAACCCCTCACTCCTGTTTTCATTCTACACGTTTATCCTTTTCACTCTTCCATGGTAGCTTCCCCGAAACACAGTAAAAAATATACGAACCAAAGAAAAGGCGATACAACGGGGTGAGCGTGTACGAAAGATAGATAGGCGATCTCTGTGAAAGAATCACTCGAGGGGGCTCCTCTGAAGCCAGCCTGCTTGCCATCACTGGTCACGTGCACACTGAAACATGCTCAGTGCTCCAAACGTCAAGCAATCCAACGCCGACATTTCATCTTCGAACTTCTCGGCTCCTCCCGACCACCTCATTAAGCTTCTGTGGATGCACACCACGTAAATTCTTTTCATTTGTGCCGCCTTCCTCAAAACACCGACTCGTCACTGCCCCCCACTCCCAAACGTTTCCTTCACTATTTCTCGAGCCGCCTTCACCCTATTAACTCGACACACTATAATTTCGGCGAAAAAAATGCATCGGAATCGTAGAGAGAGAGACGAGAAAGACGAAATATTGTTGTAAGTGGAGAGACTTGCCGGATACTTGGGAAAGAATGGCGTAATGAAGACGAGGGAAATGTCTGGAAATGGCTTTCATACTCCTAGCAAATTATATTTAAGATCTTTATCTTTCTTGTTTTCCGTAGAATATTTCGGCCAGTATATTCATCAATCTTTATACGTGGTTATTCCACACGGAAATCTTTAGAATTTTAATAGATGTCATTATATTTTTAATCCATAAATGTTAACTTTACTAATAGAAAGCCCAGACTGCCCTGACATTTAACTTATGACAGAAGATCGTCGATTTCTTACTCAGAATCACTAACGTTTATACCATTAACGCAAGAAGGACCATTTTTATATTTTACTGTTATCAACAAAATGTCTGTTTATCCATCTGTTTGTCAACGCATATCTCAAGAATGGCGAGAGATATGACGACCAACTTTACTGGGAATAAGATCTCGAAGGCACTAACATATTAATTCTTTTAAAAAAAAAAGTAATTGCTGTGTTTTTATTCGTGGCACTGTGTACCAGAATATCTAAGACCGTTATTAAATCTTCAGAAAGAGAATTATTTGTTACACATGCATATGATCTTCTTCAGGGTCTAGATAACAATGCCTTTGTTTGCTCGGAAAATATACTGAATCTTTAACTTCCGTCTTAATCTTGCAATAGAAAACGGGACAGACAAATTTATAACTTTTCGGAATAACTCGTGGTATGTGAAGTAAATGAGATCCTAGAATTATTTATGGTAATACTTTTCGAATAGGGAACGAATCAATAAATACAGTATTGCCCAGTCTTTTGAGGAACATTGCATGAATTTAGTAAAGTCAAGAAAGAAGAGCTTTATTTGAAAATTGGCAGGAATAACCTTGAGACTCTTCTTGAGGCATCGACTTAATGAAGCTGCCGTCAATGATACCTTCAATACGACAAGCACGAATTAAATGGTCTTTATCTATTTTGGATAGTGAGCTAGTTACGCTGGACTTAAAAGATATTATCTCTCGACTACACTCCAGATGTTATAGCCCAATGGATTCAGTTCTGGAGATCTAGAAGGATATATGTTTAAGTTGGAGTGATCATGAAGATCGTAACTCGTTCAATCTTTGGTTGTCTTCGCTTTATAAGATGGCACAGTCTTGTTGGTCGGTGCAAGATCTTTTGCTCACGCTCTCTACCCCAAACCTCAAAATCCTCTCCAACCCATCTTTATTCTGAGCAATATTGACCATTAAGCCCTCAGGAAAGAAGTGAGAAGATATCTCGCTCATTACTCTCAACTCGGAATATCATCAAAACTGTTGGAAGCATTATGTACGTGACCGTTGGAACATCTTTAAGTTCTCTTCATAATCAAATACCATTCCGTCTGTTGACATTTTGGTCCCGGTCAAAGTGTTTCATTTTCGGATCAGTAAAAAACTAAAGAATTCCAGAATAGTGATGTTTCAAATTGCTCAGTAAGTCATGTGAACGGATCAGACGTTGAAAATGTTAGGGTTTTTAAACAGTGTGTCCAGAAATAACTGAGCAACGACGTATATAGATTAAATCAATTAACACTTGAATGGGATTTTTAGCAGATACATGCATATATATATATATATATATATATATATATATATATATATATATATATATATATATATATATATATATATATATATATATATATATATATATATATATATATATATATATATATGTATAAAATATGGATATAGATCAGACAGTATAAAGAAAAATATACTGAAAAAACAAACAAAAATCCTAATATGCGATTTTAGGATTTTTGTTTTTTTTTTCAATATATTTATATATATATATATATATATATATATATATATATATATATGAAGAAATATATTCGGTGATAGACTCAGGGTAGAGTCTCTGACTGACGCTAAATCGGTCTAATTTAGATGCCGGCTTGAACCAATCGGATATCTAGATACACTGAGGAACTGCAATACTGCAAAACAGGCCTATATATATATATATATATATATATATATATATATATATATATATATATATATATATATATATATATATATATATATATATACATAAAAGGCTTAAACACTAATATTCCATGGTTATAATTTATTACATTGGAATCGTAATTATATCCAATTCATGAGACCTACAAATTCTAAAAGAAACCAGAAAAAAAAACTCCGGGAATAAAAAATAAAATTTAGTGAGAGTGTCTTATGATAGTGAGGGACGAATGTGGGAGCTAAATGAAAGCTCTAGAGAGGGGTAACATATATATGTGTATGTATGTGTGTGTGAGAGAGAGTGTGTTTGTTATATATATACATATATATATATATATGGGTAATAAAAATGAAAGTTGATCAACGTGGCCTCCTTATAATATGTAGATTAAATAGGCCAGCTAATGAAATTTCAAAGATAAAAAGTCAGCAAAATGACAGTAATATGGTCAATGAAATTAATACTTACTTCATATAAACCTGTTGACTGAAACGGAGCAGGAAGAGATAAATTTTAAAGTTGGAATTTTACAAACACCGCCGATTTATATTTTTCAACGTTGCGTGGAATGAACAAAGAAACGATACTTCCTCTTTGGAGGAATGTTGTTGGTAGGAAGTCTCCCTGTGGAAGTTATAATCTCTAAGTAAACCCATGTCCCAATTCCTCAATGTCTAAATTTATTGTGAAAATAAATTTCAACTCCGATCTATATCTTGCCATTCGGCTCTTGAACGAAGACGCCAAAAGCATCCGATGCCATCTGCGTTATGATGTTTTACAATGAAGTCATTTGCGACTGGTATATTATTGCTATTGTCTCTGATGGTCGTTAAATCGATGTCGGAATTCTGTTATACTTTCTCCTACATAGTTACCTTGTAGGCACTTGTAGCTGGAAAGCAAATATAATAGATTTGAACTATCATTAGTTAAAGCCGGTGGTTTTAATACTACGTTCATTAAAATGAACGTGAGATCCAATATCTTGGCCGTGTCACATATTTTACCTATACGTATCAAAAAATACTGTATAAGTTTTAACCTCGTATCAATGTCTTATTTGGCATCAGAAAAGCTTAAGGAATATACATGTCCGCTCTAGTTCATAGAAATTATGGATTACTACCGGAATATATATATATATATATATATATATATATATATATATATATATATATATATATATATATATATATATATATATATATATATAGAAAGCTCTTAAGTAAAATGAATTGAGCCCCTCTGTCTGATTGGTATTTGTTCACATTCATGAAAACAATACGTTAGCTGCTTCCTTTATGCTAATTGGTCGGGTTCCGGTCCTGGCTTGAAACATTCCGATGTCTAGTTGAACTGATGAGCTGTGATACAGCGAAACTATACTGCCTGCGAATGACACACACACACACACACACACACATATATATATATATATATATATATATATATATGACAAACGGAAAAAAATTTTTAGCCGACCCATTTCGTCCTCTGAGAGACTATTTAAAAAACGAAACGAGTTAAAATAATTTTTGTCTTGTCGTTATATTCATTTTGTTCCTTCGGAGGTACATTATATATGAAAATATAAATAAAATAATATAAATAAAATAATATAAATAAAAATAATATATATATATAATATATATATATATATATATATATATATATATATATATATATATATATATATATATGAGGTGTTACAGGTGCTGTGATTTGCTATATTTATTGGTGATCGGTGTCTACTTTCGGAGATACAGTGTTTCTAATGTAGATAATACGGACATACAAATGAATACTGCATTTTAAATGTCTATTTTCCAAACTCAAAACCATATTTATATATAACCCATTCCTTGATAACCCATTCCTTGAAGACTATGCATATGGATTATTTAATTATTTAGATCAGACGTATGTGGGAGCTATTAGAGTAGATCTTATGTCATGTTAATTCAAGTTTTTACATTTCGTGAACATATTTATATTTCTTAATCTTCTGTGTGCCATACTCCTTCAAGACGTAAGAGACAATGGTTCCTCACAACTTCCTGTCATTTGCAGCCCCTAGTAAAGTTTGTCATATTCACTCTTTCCTGTTTTGCCAGCAATTTACATAAGCTCGTTAGGTAAGTTATGCGTTGTATTACTCTATCCCTCTTGCCCGTGAGCGCCAAAATTTCCAACCACTATTTCCTCAGTATTTGCCGTAGAAAGTTAGATATTCCCCTTCTGATGAAGCATATAGCTTTCCTTTTAAATGTTTTTTTAAATTCATTGTTAATCACGCGTTGAATCCAAGGTAGTCGCAGCATCTATCAGTACAAACAAATTTCTGATACCTCAAGTCTCTTCTTCATCTGTGATAAGATCGTCTGACATCTGGAAGTACAGATATTGATCGAAAAAACCTTTCAATCTGTTCTTTACTGAAGCAATAAATATCTTCTTAATTTTAATAAACGAACGCGCTCCTTTATTCCTCTGATGAAAACTTTCTTGACATTTTCAGCATGACTGATATTACTATTCAGGCGAGTAATACATTCTAACTTCTGGCACTAACGTTTTACATGACAGGAAGTTGAAAAATTATGTTGAATCAGTTGTTAAGTTTACTGCGAGGACATTTAGTATTCTCTATTGTCCCAGACAGTTTCTCTAACCAGTATCTTTCTTACAAATTTATGAGTCTACAATACGTTAGTGCATCGTATATTGCTGCCACATCTGGTTTGGTACTTCTGATATCTATTTATAAATTCTTGGCAAAATCCAAAGAAGAATCTGCAATGTTACCAGTACTAACCTGGCATCTAGGCTTCAGTCCATTTCCCACCGATGTAACATAGATTTTCTTTGCCTTTTCTATACATATTTTCACGATAATTATTCTGATGAGATACATTCTTCGTTCCCTCGACTTCACAAATTTAAGCGCAATACTAGACTGCTAATTTCTTTCTTTCTAATGTTTTTTATTTGTTTCTTTAAACTTTGCTTAACTTTTGGAAGGCATATTTCGCTAGTCCGTCTCACTTCGGAGTTGGTCGGTAGTAAAATGCATCTGTTTTCATGTAATTTATTATTACGGATTATGTTATATTTGTTTCGATTATATATTTTGTAGCCCTTTCTTCTTGCGCTGTGTCTTTTTCTATAGGTTAACTCTGAGAAATTAATCTAGTATGGATTCATTATTTTGGAAGTCGTGAAATCTCAAAATTTAACATTAACCTAATAAAACATTTTGTTTTACTTCAACCTAGAGCAAATATTCATTAATAAATTCTTGAGAAAATACAAAGGCAAATCTGAAATCGTATTGGTCCTGACCTGCTATCTTGGCTTCAATCACTTTCTCACGGTCATAATGTAGTTTTACTGTACCTTTTCTATAAATATTTTCTTAGTAATTTTCCCCATAAACCTTCCTGTATGGTACCTATACTTAATGAATTTAATCGTAGTATTATATCGGTGGCTAATTATCATCATAATACAGTTGAAATACCTAGATTTAGCCGTAAGTTCATAATTCACTTGAATTACCTAGATTAAACCGTAAGTTCTATGCTAACTGTTTATTATGTCACGATTGCGGAACTCTTTTCCAGCTTCCTCATTTCCACTTAACTTTAATCTTCAGAAATTTAATGCAATGTCTATCGTTATATTTTATCTTTTTAATTCCTTTTCTTTTATTATTCTCTTTAAATAATAATGTTTTTTTTTCTATATTCTTTCACACTCAGTAATCCCTTCCCGTCTTAGTGGCCTTATTGGTTTGCTTGTGTTGAAATTATTTTAAGAGGCGATAGAGATATATTAAGTTTAGATTTGCCATGTAGAAGGTGAAAAAGTGAACACTGAGTTTCAATTTATTATTATACATGAGAGATACAGAATTTCAAAGGTTAAAATGAAACAATTGCAGCAATTTAACTGTTTGGGAAATGTTTTATCAGACGATGCCAAATACGACAGACAAATATGCAGAGGCATTGGAATGGAGGAAGAAGCCTTGCAAAAGCTCAGCAAGGTATTAATAGACAGGATAATGTTGTGAGGAAAAAAAGCTAAGTTTCATGAAGTGCTATAAAATATTAATCATATATGGTCAAATTTAACGTTTGTCACAGTTGAAGGGTCAACAGAGATGTTGTGCTACAGGAGGATACTTAGAATGTCATGGATTGAACTTGTGCGAAAGAGGAATATCTAAGGTCAATGGAAATGAAATGTAACCTTATACTTAAAATCGGAAAGAGACATTTAAAATACCTGCGACATTTGATTAGAATGGAGAAGTTCACGTACATCGTACATGCTAAAGTCCAAAGGAAGAGAATGAAACGACGAGAAATATAAAGAGCTTTTGTAAATGGATATCAGAAGAGGAACGGTTTGGGATATTAAGCAATTATTACAGCTATAAGTAATAGCAAAATTTAGAAAACTATGATCGACCATGTGACGCAGAATAAGCATCTTGTCGACAATAGCGATACAGTGCCTGTCTGAAATATTGATGGATAGACTGATTCATTGATTAATTAATTGATCAACTGCAGTCGAATCTACAGAGTCATTATAATCCCCACAACAACTTCAATAATTGCTTAGTATATGCATCTCCAGGCCTACACACGGTTTTTAATTCAAATTTCAATTGTTCTCCTCTTAAACTGGTTTCCATCTATGCCTGAAGATCCTAACTGCTTAACTATTTAACCCATAGCAGGATCAGAACAGTAATGCATATTATCTGCCGAGTACAGTTATACTAAACTGAGTACAGAGGTCAAGGTCTCACTGTAGGCTTTCCTGGTAGAAATAAAGTGGCAGATATGATCCAAGTTATTTGCCATATAAAATACATATGCAGTTAATATGACAGCCACTCTCTAACATTTGTCTTCATTACATCGCATTCCGCGTGATGTTAAAGGTGGACTTCTTCACGTAAAATCATAATAAAAATAAACGAGCAAAGAAATATTGTAATAGAATTTTTTGTTGATACTTTTTTCTCTGCTTCTTCTTTTTTTTCCTTGTTTTGGTTTAAAAATTTATTTTTCTCCTTCGTTATTCGCTAGATTTTTTTCTTCTGTTGCACTTTAGGCTAGAGATGCCCATGATTGTTAAAAGACGAAGAAAAAAAAAAAGAAATATATTTTTTTAAAATACAAAACAAATAATCATAAATTCACTATTTTAAGATTGGTAATAAGAAGCATATGCGTTTCTTTTCTCCTCGTTGGCGTTCAGCTGTTTTTTTTTTATTATTTCATTGTATGCAGAAGAGACTTGTTCGAAACATAAATGTCATACGAAGACGTACATTAATTTCTCGATAGATTCATTTATTATATTTCGGCTAACAGGGTTGACCATCAAAAAACCATATGTTCCCTTAGCTTTCGAGTTTTATTCTCTTCGGTTTATGAAAAGAAGCAAAGTAAAATACAGCAAAGCCCAAAGCCAAATGTTTACTTCTTAATTGCACACGTGCAAAAACACTAAATATATACACGTACAGTTTGTCGACATCTCTTAAGGGCATGTATAGATTTTTACCAGCCCTCACAAAACTTTTTGTAAGTAGAAATAAAATAGCTGCTTTCCTAGTTGTTATGCTCCGGTTACTTGTACCACGGTGATAGTCCAAGGTAGAACCAATAAAGAAGAACACAGATATATTACAAACAGGAATATATACAAAGTATATAGTAGAAAGCGTTAGTACGAAAAATCAGGTTTAGTAGGGAGAACAATGTAGTCTCGACCAGTATCACTATTCCAATGTCTTGTAGTAATTGTCTGAACGCAACTCTGTTTCGAACTGCCTCTGACTCGACTGACTGACTCGCTCTGACTGACTGATAGACTCCTGACGGACCTCACTCCAGACTTCAGACTGAACTCCCTGCTTCCTCTTGAGGCGCAGTATTTATTATGTATGGAATAGTCCATTATGTTATTATTGTAAGGTCCCATAACACTAGTATACACCTCTTCTAGGATGTCTAACTGATCCTTTCTTGCATACACCTCCTCAGTCACATTTGATTTTGAAATCTTAAATATAACATGTACTCTGGGAAAGGGAATATTTAGGACTCCATATTCAAACGGATCGGATTCATCTATCTTCCAGACGAGGACATATTCTACGAACGGAAAATCGTGCGTCTTGTGTTTTCCCAAATTGAGGACTGTGAGCTGGAGTTTCATCCTATATCTGGGAAAGATATATTCGCAAAGGGAAAAAGCATTATAGACTTCTAAGCTGATGCATCGGCAGAGTTATTCTTTGCCCCATGCTAAAGAAAACAACTTTACCGTTTGGTTGCTGTAAACGAACTGAAATTGACTGCAGATTCGTCGCTGTATTGAGTGACGTCATTAAGTTACCGCCACATGACCTATAAGACTCATTTCCACAAAAGGGAGATTAGCGTCTTCTATATCCTTACAACCTATTCAGCCACATTGCAACATTCTACAACTATTATGAACAAGCTTTAGTATTTTTTCGGTGAGAGAAGTTATAATACGGCTTGATTAGCCGTTGAACAAGACCAGTGAGCTTGAATCCTCGATCATGATGACATGTGAATTCGTTCTACCCACGCCAACAATGTATATCAAACTGTTTCGCCTACCACAGGTCACTCAGAATTTCTCGGTCAAATTGTGTTATTATTTATCAGCCACTGTGCCGCATGCTTGTATTATGAAATCCTTCCCAAGCAGGAATATTCAATAAGATATCTCCTCGATAAATCGAGCATGTTGAGATTCGAAATCAGTTTTGCTTGTCCGAATCTTAAAGGCCGACACACACATCCACTCGCTGATATTCTAACACATTCAAGCAATCGTTTATACGACAAAAGGGTGTAATATTTAGGCAGCTCATTAAGGAAATGGACCTTTTCGTTTCGTACAGCTATACCTTCATCGGAGCGGCTAGATTGGTAACTTGTGGTAAACTAATCTTATATATAAAGTATAGTTTACGTATGTTTGTGCATGTGTGCGTCCAAGCAACTCCTCCGCTCACACTAGTCCGATTTCAATAATCCATAGCTCATTCAAAAGCCCTAGAAATGTTAGATTCACTGATGTCAGGGTAGTAACTCATAGTTCAAGGAAAGTAACTCTTATTTTAATTTTGTATAAAAAATTGCAGCTATATTTAAATTTTATGCATCAATAAACTGCAGAAGTACAGAAAATTGATCTCTGCTTTTAAGTATTGAATTAATGTTTAATCTTACCTTTTAAAAGTTCAACGATAATTCTTCTGCTGCCACTTAAAGTCGATTTGATGTATATAGATCCTTTTTTTTTTCATACAAACAATTATTTTTATTTCATCGGTAACAGAAACGGGCACAATTTATAAAATAAAATTAATATAGTGTAAAGGTGGGAAAATAGAAATTAGAATTAGTTATAAATTCAACATTTGAAGAGTTAAAGAAACGTAATAGTTAATTAAGTAAAATCTGTATTATGGAATCTATATGAATAAATGCGAAATTGGAGCTCAATTCTCCCACGAATTCAGAGATTAAAAAACTCACATCTACTTTATAGTAATTTACACAAGGAGGCGAGATGTGACACAAATGTCTTTTTTTTTAAAGTGGGGACCGGAGCGCTAACAACTCTCTCTCTCTCTCTCTCTCTCTCTCTCTCTCTCTCTCTCTCTCTCTCTACTGGGCACATTTTTTTCTCAGTTGCCCCTCTGTCCTTTGTTTTCTGTGTTTACTCGTTCCCCCCACCAGTACGAGATGTGAAACAAGGTCGTTTTAAAGTGGGGTCCTGAGCGTACACACGGGCAAGGAACAAAATTTCCCCACAGTCCCCGTAACCGTCGTTTGCACTGGACTCGGTGCGGGTACAGATACCTCTCTCTTCTGCAATGGGAGGGCACGGCTTCGGACAGCTGTTCCCCACTCTTTGACAGAAAAGCCCCTGGGCGCACTCTGCCAAACTGAGAAATTAAAAGCCAGCGTTGAAAATCCCTCCAAATTTTTGCGATTTTAATTTAAGCACTAACAGCTCAATATCAATAATCTGTATTATCTACTTTTAAGCAATATCACTCGTCAGGTTTAACTAATTTTCTTTTTGATTTTAAAAAAGTTTATTTCATTAATTAACTGTCCTTCATTACTGTTCTTTTATTCGAGGATTGTTTTGATTTTCATATCAAAAAATAGTTCTCTTTAGGAATATCGTCTTATATTGTGCATAAAAGTGTTCAAATTTGCGTTTTACTTCATTAAGTTGGCATCTATTTGTAAAAATGTCTTTAACTATAACAATCTAATTTATGAATCAAATATCCATTTAAAATTTTTGCCTCAAAGATTTTTAGCAGTGAATATATCTTACTTTACAAAACGATAGCGAGCGGACGAAGCCTGCTAGTGTTTCATATTAATGAATCGCTTGCTAAGCGGATAGTTCTGCCTCCCGAGCACCTGACCTCACGATATATACCTCAAGACAGCCTGATAAAAGCCTTACAGCTATTTCGACTCTGTAGACGAACTCCTGTTCACCAACTGGTATATTAAACACAAAAGGGTTAAACTGCGATGCTATCTTTCGGGGTTAGAAAATATGAACTGCGTGTTTGACACCATGGCTTATTATACCGAGTTCGGTGATACGAGGAAGAAAATAGCAACATAATCTAAGCCTAATTGTGCGCTTCCATCATCATTGACTCTGCACCATTCTAAAATCTCTAGAAACGATGCACACACTAACACTCATGTTCTAGACAATGTCGGGACTCTAGATGTTTAAACTATTCTAGAAAACTACACCTGCATCGTTAGCTTCCTATCGAGTAAAGTGGTATACCGTCTTTAAAAAAAATACTCAAATTCCAGAGAACTCTTTCTTTCATGTTATTCAAAAGATCACCAGAATTCTACAAGCTTATAAAAAGATACATTGTATATGGACCTACGCTATATCATTACTTTTAATGTTAAAAAAAAAGTTTTGTACACGAGTACTTGCAGCAGATGATTACAGGAATAAAGAATTCTAAGTTGAACGTTTGCCGTCGGAGGAAAATGATTTATCAAAAATACAAAATAGATATTTAATCTTAAAATCCACCATTATGACATGAATGTTCTCTTAACGAGAAGAATATCAGCCGGCGAAGATGTTGAATCGTAATCATCATCAGAATATAGGTGCGCAAAGCAAAGATTTCCTTGGGTAGAGTTTCCTCGCAAGAAAGGCGGGGAAAAGCTAAGATAGGAACTTCAATAGATTTAATGTGTTGGAGACATTCTCTTTCAAAATGGATCCACAAATTAGTCTGACGTGTTTTTGAAAAGATAAGGACGCTTCTTGAAATACCCAGCATAAAAAAAGGTTGCACTGATTAAGACACTAGCTGTTCTGAAAGAAATCTCGATCGTTATCACAAACTTCATACGGTCAGAGTGTGATGGTGAAATAAGAATGGGCGATAATAAATAGAAGCAGAGATAAAAAGAAAATGAAGAGAATGAAAAAAAAATGTTCAAAATAAAGAAAGAAAATATAGGTATGAGGATAAGAGTAAGAACATAAATGAAATAAATATAATCTGCAGATGGAATAGCAATAAAAAGGGGGATGAGAAAAATAGACAGATAAATATACGGAACTGAAAAGATTGAATTAGTTAGATAGATAGATAGATAGATAGATAGATAGATAGATAGATAGATAGATCAGAACTGTCTAACATTAGATAACTATTAACAGATAAATAGAAAAGAACAGACTACAATTAGATATGAAGATACTATAATAGATAGATAGATAGATAGATAGATAGATAGATAGATAGATAGATAGATAGAACTGAAAACTGAAACATTAAATAGGTATTAAACATCATAGATAGATAGATAGACAGATAGAGGGAGGGAGAGAGATAAAATAAAATTAAATTAAGATTAAATAGGTATTAAACATCATAGATAGATAGATAGATAGATAGATAGATAGATAGATAGATAGATAGAACAGAAATAATTAGATAGATAGATTAGAACAAAGTAAATTAGAAAGATGCATACAAGAGAACAGTCTAACCCGAGATAGCTATTAAGAGATAGAAAAGAACAGACTAAAATTATATATACCGATATATCAGAATAATCTAACATTAAATACATATTAACATGATAGATAGATAGATAGATAGATAGATAGATAGATAGATACATAGAACACTAACATAAAGAGCTATTAAAATATAGACAGATAGATGAATAATAGATAGCTATTAACAGATATAGATGGATAGAACAGTCTAAAATTAGATAGCTATTAACAGACAGTCAGACAGATAGATAGATAGATAGATAGATAGATAGATAGATAGATAGATAGATGACATGAAAGTACACTTGAAAACAAAACAGAGCGCGAATGTAAAAATAACGCCATAATAAGACAATTATTTGTTTTCTTTCATTTGTAATAAATACGTGATTCGTCATACAGCTGAAATCTCGACATTGGAAATATTTGGGTGAAAAACTATTTTCTTGCCTTTTTTTTTGTATTCGTTCTCGTAAAAATTCTTTTAAAAAAAGAACTCCATACGTTTTTGTTGAATCTTCGACGGTACAGTTTTTTTTTTTCGAAAACCTCGAAAGTGTTATCCGCCATTCAAGTAATCAGTGGTTGTCCTCTCTTTCGTCACTGCAGAGGCATTCAGAAAATATTCCTGTGGCTAAGGTGACAAAAGAAGAGACCTGTTTATATGGAAGACCATTTAGAAAGTAAAACAGGTTGCGCATGCTTATCTCGATACACTGCTACATATGTATATAGATGGATCTATCTGTATATAAAAATTTATATATGTAAATATAAAGACACACACACAAACACACACACACACACACAAACACACATATATATATATATATATATATATATATATACTTAAACAAAGAAATGTATGCAATGCTTCGTATAAATAAATATATATAGCGCATTTGCTTATTTTTTTTATATATATATATATATATATATATATATATATATATATATATATATGTAATTGATAAGAACATAGTCGTAGCTTATGCTATATTTATGGTAAATAAAATTCATATCGGGATGGAGCTTCTTCATACAGGTCAATCAGTTAAGTCACTTGAACTTCAAAATTATTGGTAAATAGATTTAGATTTATCGATCTATTGAAAGTGTTTACACGACTGTATCCACAATAATTATGTACTATATATATATATATATATATATATATATATATATATATATATATATATATATATATATATATGAAAATACACACATATATATATGAACATACACATACACACATATATATATATATGACAATACACACACACACACACACGCACACACACACATATATATATATATATGAACATACACATTCTCTATAATATATGTTAACATAAAAATGCACTCTCAAAACATGTAACTCCCTCTTTTTGCCTCTCTCTATCTCTCTCTCTCTATATATATATATATATATAAAAGATTTTTTGTTTAATTTCTTTTTTATAGATAATAGTATTTAGAAATAAATGCTCTGTTTATAATAAACAGTATTAAATAACATTATGTTATTTAATACGTTTATTATAAACAGAACATAAATACCTGTATCTATATAAAGAATGTTCAACATAAAATGTCTTTAATAAATTGACTCGGTCAATTCTTATATATATTTATATATATATATATATATATATATATATATATATATATATATATATTTTCATTGTCCTCTTGTTACTGAGAGAAAAAACAAGAACAACATCTATTCCATAACTGAAGATGTCTGTAGAAACAGACGAAAGCTTGTAAAAATAAGAACTAATGCAACAGAAATTTATAAAAACAAGGATTTTTTCATTCATAACAGGTTCGGGAGTTTTGTATATTATTTGAATTGTTTGTGACTGGATTTCTCGCCAATTAAATCATTAACCTTTGTATTTGTTTTTGTATGAATAATTCATGAATATATATATATATATATATATATATATGCTTGTGATTTCGTTTTTTATGTGTGCTTTTTATAGGTTTTCACACTGACATGTTCTCAACTGGTCTGTAGAATCTTTCTAAGATTTTCATACCGCGGAAGACTATTTGCTTGACAAAGAAGAAAGCGTAATTTTAATTCTGAGTTTCGTTTTTAAGTTTTCTTTGTTTTCACTTCAAAGATGTTTATCCCCGATTGATGGTCGAAGAATATTCGTAACAATGGCTGTCTTTGTTATCTACAGTTCGGCACATGTGCCATACGACAGGATCTGTGTGGGTTTCTGCAGAGAATAAAAATAAGGTGGAGTTCGTCAATCACATCTATCTCTGTCTTCCCAGAAAACCTAACGATGAAAGATCGGGGTAATTTTTGTTGCTTATTCGTATATGGAAAATGTGCGCTCTCTAAACACCGACGTTTACTATATTCTGTTCATGTTGCGTCATAAAATACTATGGTCCTTCAATCAATCTCGCAGACTCCTCACTGTTCATGAAGATTGCTTATCGGAAATATATATATATATATATATATATATATATATATATATATATATATATAGATAGATATTATTAATTTATATATATATATATATATATATATATATATATGTTAAATAAAAAACAGACCACTTTAAGATTCCATGTAAAAAAAAATGAAAAGAAAATTTACACATTTTTTGACAGGCCGTATTAAACATATGTAACATGAGGAGCTCACAGATATTGACACATGTGTCAATGTCTGGTGAACTCACTCATGTCTTCCTCTCCCCACTCCTTCCTCACTTCTGTTAATTTACATATGTTTAATACGGCCGTCAAAATGTGTAAATTTTCTTTTCATTTTGTTTGGAAATGTCTGATGATCCGCAGTCCTTTAAAGGCTGTGGGGAAATAATTTATTACATGAAACCTTAAAGTGGTCTGTTTTTATTTAAATTATTTGCTCTGGATTTACATTGAGCTCTCTGGATTTTATCCTCCTTAGGAACACCCATACGGATTACCTAGTTTTTCATAAACTATATATATATATATATATATATATATATATATATATATATATATATATATATATATATATTAAAGGCAAATTTTATTGATGAGAAAAGCGTTTTGTGTCGATTAATTTTATTAATCCACTTGTTCAAATTATCAATATTTTTTTTAGATCATCACTCGATAAAAACAAATACACCAGACTAATCTTTATTACAAAACTTTAAAACTATTAACCTACTTATTAAAAATAAGAGTAATGAATATACTTGGCTACATGGAGAATGTTTCTCTGTAAATAAGAAACACATAACGTCTTACATTATATATATACCACAACTACATTCTCATGGAAACTCAAGTGAAACCTATCGAAGCAGAGTGCCATCAAACTACACTGTAATAAGTTTCATAGAGGTCACAGTCAGATTAGAAAGCTACTCACAAACAATAAAAAAATTTGTACATTCAATAGGTAAAAAACAAACCTAATTTTCTCAAATCAATAGAACAAAATAACTATATATATATATATATATATATATATATATATATATATATATATATATATATATATATATATATAAACAATTATAATTTAGGCATCGCATCTTAAGATATATATGAAAATGATAGATGAATAAAATAAATAAAAACACACACACATATACACGTCACATCCTTTACCTCACAACACTCAAGAAAGTCGAATGACCAGGGATTTCTTCCAAACTAAGTTTGGACAATTTCTGACGGAATCCACCTAATATTATTCGTAATTTGCAAAATCTATCAATAAAATTAATCGACACAAATGTCCCAGTGTCTTTTAACGTTTGCTTCCTAAATACACTTTCACAGACAATATATATATATATATATATATATATATATATATATATATATATATATATATATATATATATATATAAATAAAAAAGAAAGAACAGTAAGATATAAAATCCGTGTTCTTATAGATATTTTATTTTTTACAAAATAGTGCTCAATGTAAATTTACAGAGCATTAATATTATAAATTAATTGATTAAAATGTTTTTTCGCTACACAGTCCCAACCATGTTTCAAAAATAGAAGCTAAAAACCCCGAATTTAATTTTGCAATTAAATTAAAAGCATTAGTTCCATTTCATCTTCAAGCGAATTTTGGAGTAACTTATAAAATTACCGGGTTTTAAAGACACAGCTAAAATCACGTTTCCATGGTTACAGAATATTCTACTCAAATTGAACAAGGGTGTCTAGATTTTCCATATGTCAGTATCATTGTATCAGTTATTAGCTTCAATTTGGTAAGGGGTAGTGATGTATTTTACAATGAAACCTGACATCAGTTGAATGGATGTCGTCTGAATTTTAAAAAAAAAAAAAAAATTGTTAACGGTAAAAAAATTTCAACGTCATTTTTTAAAATTAAAGATTTTTTTTCCTAACATTTTTTTTTTTTTAACTACGATTTGAAATATTCTCCTTTTTAATTTTTATTTTACTATATTCTTTTTAAGAACAGTTAAATGTATTAGAATCCATTATATTATGTAGGATTATTTTAACATTAAGTTTAAGTATGTATATGAGGTTACATTTTTTTTTTTCTTTATATATGACTATGACAGCAGAAATGGTTACTTAATTTCACTGATTCAGTAAACTTTTATTTTATATATAAACCTAGTATTATAATATTTCACATGTTTTCATTGTTAGTTTTAATTTAGACTATATTACTTTATAACAGAAGGATAATTACTCATATTAAGTAAAAATTTTTTTTTCCATATCAAAGTATATGTAAATTACAATTTTGAAACTTTTAATTTAGATATTATTTAAGTAATATTAATGGCCCAGACTACAAAACTTTCTAAGTCATTTCTCAGAATTAGTAAACTTTATGTATTAATTCAAGTTTAAGTATGTATATGAGGTTACATATTTTTTTTTTTTTTTTTTTTTAATATATAAACCTAGTAATATAATTTTTCTCATGTAAGTACAAAGGACATGGGTCATTCAAAAGCTTACATCTTATGGCATTTCATATTAATTTTATTTTACTATATGTGTTTTTTTTGGATTCTTTTTAGTTCGTGTAGTATTATTTAAAAGAAATTTAGGTTAGAATTCATTCAATTTAACTTTAATTTTAGTTCCAATTTTAAAATTACAAACTTTAAACTTTTGAAATATTTTCATTGTTAGTATATATATATATATATATATATATATATATATTCATTAAATTAAAGAATTAGTTCTGTTTAATCTTCAAGCGAATTTTGATTCAAAATTCTTGAAGATGAACTCAGAACTAATGCTTTTAATTTAATCCTCTAATTAAATTTGAAGTTTTAGGTACAGTTTTTGAAACATGTTTATTAATGTGTAGCGAAAAAACCATAATTTAAATCAGTTAATTTATAATACACACACACACACACACACACACACACACATATATATATGTGAAAACTTACTTTATGATATATATATATATATATATATATATATATATATATATATATATATATGAAAACTTACTTTACGTTATATATATATATATATATATATATATATGAAGGCAGTATGTCAGGTGGGGGTTGAAACTTCCTGTCCGTAACTCTTTTTTGCCTTGTAACTAAAAGCAATCTTGCAAAGCCGCTTAAAATTTCTTGAACTCCATCAATTTTGAAAGTGAGAATAAGGCAGCTCCATTCCAGAAATGGCAGCAATACTCCATTTTGGGGGAGATACAATAACACAATATTTTCATTTATCTCATTTGGCCTGTTTCTAAACGAATCCTAATCTTTGTAAATAGCTTTATAACATTGGTTTGAGCTTGTGATTTTGTGTGTATGCTTGATTGAACGTAAGTCGTTTTTGTGTGTATGTCTTTCTTGTGCGTTTCGTATGCGAAGTTCAACGGCGTGTGCATCTGTTCAGAAATTTTTATTTCGAGAGCAGATATATTTTCCCTTTTCATATTTTGTTTCAAAGCTTTAATTACACAAACAAAATAGAACAGACCAACGTAAGCAACGTTCTATCAAAACGCACATATTCTCTGTCTTTCACATACACACACGCACACGCACGAAATTAAACACGTCATAGAAGAAATGTGTTTTTTTTTTTATTTGTATGTCTCTCTCGCTCACTCGTACACACCCACACACACGATCGTAGATATTAACATTCCATTCAAACTTCTTTTTGTATGTCTTACGTTTTCCCTTTTTTCAAAAAAATATTTTTCTTCTTTCCGATTTCTTCTCTGGAAACACGAAGGTTTCGTAGTCGAATACCAAAATGCTTAAATGGTTTTAAACAGACAAATACAACAGCTTAATGCTCAGAAACCTGCTAGGAACGCCAAATAGAGGCGCAGTATGACACCAATCAGTAAACACGCTACGTAGTCGAATTTAAAAGCTACCCAACATAGGAAGCCGCGTACAAACACATATTATATAGAACTAAACAGAGAAAAATTCCACAATGCTCTATGGAAACGGAGCTGGGAAGGTACGGAAGCAAGCGGGCTTGCGGGTCGACAGATTCTAAGACACGTTAGACCCAGCCCAGCGCAAGAGAATTATTTTTGACAAAAATGTACTTGAACAAAGTTCAATCAACCTGGCCCAAGGGCATCTTGCACTGTTCAATCAGGTTCTTCTTTTGTGTATATTTCTAGATTTTTCCAAAGATTCACTCGTGCTACATTCTATGATTTCAGTTAAAACTTAATATGCGTCTCATTTTCGAATCACACACAAGGAACCATCGTAAAATAAGATATCCGAAATAAGAATTTTGCATTGTCTGAGTCAATCGTCATGGTAAATATGTATTCTGATTTTGAAATTAATTTTTGATTTCATTACTGCAAAGTGTTTAACTAATTTTTACTTTTCTTATACATAGTTTAAATTAAATAATATCGTTCTTGTAATCTCTACTTGTTTTGACTACTATTGTCTTCCATTCTCTGCTTGACTTTCTGTTATATAATTTACCTATGAAAACTAATGGGTATCCCGAACCGTTATAAATACGTTGGACACTATTTTAAGTTGGGGTAATATGCTGTCTAAGCAGTCCACCACTAGCAGTGGTTTATCTACTTCACGCCGCTGGTGAGTATTGTATTTTGTTGATGTTATAAATATTACCATTTCATTTCCAACCTTTTTTTCAGTATCCTTTTCTATGTTACTACACTTTCTTAGCAATCAACGAACTGAAAACATCGTCAGTTTCATTAAAGCTGAATGACAAAGGTGCAAACTGACTTCTATCGAATTCCACTAGATGATCGTATACAAGACAACAAGGGTGATATCTCCATTAAATGGTAAATCTCTAGATTGTTGGCTAAAGGTTATGTGCGCAATCACTGCGCTGGGCAGTACATTTTTTTTATTCACGCACATGTTATTAGCCCATGAAATAGACAGTAGAAATCAAATTTACCAAACACACAAATAAGCAAGCACAAAATTCGATCTATGTAAATAGTCAGATCGAATCAACTTATATATTTACCCCAGTCTCTTTCTATCTAAATAATCTGTAATTATTTTTACTGGTGTTCATCTAATATAAGGCTCAAGAACCACTGAGGTTAGCGTATTACTGAATAAAGTATCTGATTTGAAAGTAAGTGTGGGAAGTAGGATGGAAGATTTATGAAGAATAGATCACATTTTACACCTGACCTGAATAGGTTAAGCTTTTAGCGTTCGGAAAGCAACCACTCGGGAGATTTTTCAGGCTGTCAGGTACGAGGACCACTTCCTTTTTTGAATATGTTTCCCTTTTAGTTCATTCTTCTTGATTTTTGCGAAAATTCAAATGTGCTAAATTGTCTGATTTCACATATAACTTATATTTAATCAAATCGAGGAGTAATGTCTGTGTCAATTCTCATGACATATATGCAGTCTTATTTTAGAAGTAATTTATTATCATATATTACTGAAAATAGATTATCTTAATCCAATATCATTTCCTCATAAATTAGAAAGTAGACATATAACAAAATACTGGTACAGACATTTAAAATGTAAAGTTATATTCATTTCAGAAATATAACATTGAGCTTTCATGACAGACGATGTAAAATCCTGTAAAAGATATTGAGTTATAATCGTAGAATTTTTACTGACACATCGTTTCTCTTTTTATTTCTTAAATCAATGATTTTTATTAAATAGATAATTATTTTAATGTTGCAGTTAATATGAAGATATTTTCTTAATCATTAATAAAGAATTAACATGTTTAAGAAAATAAGCACAACTGGATAATTGTGGGATTATTGTCCAATTAGTGGGACAAGTGAATCCATTTTAACACAATAAGTTGCAAAAGATGAAAGTTCATTCTCTCTCTCCCTATTTATCTATCGTTATATATATATGTGCGTGTGCGTGCGTGTGTATGTGTGTGCATTTCAATATTTTTATTATAATAAATTACAATAAAAATATTCTACATCCCTACACAAAAAAACAAACTTTAAAGTTTCAATACTAAGATGGTATGTCTTCAGACGATGATAGATAACGTGATAAGATAAAACGAAATATTAGTGAAATTTAAAAACAAATCTTTATCTCTTTTCGTAAGTTAAGGATGGCATAAGGTCAGAATTAAAAGAAATACTTATGGGTATG
>CAHIKZ030004845.1:595000-620000 GCA_903632075.3 Acanthosepion pharaonis
TTCCTTCTTAGCAACATCGACATACATATATGTCCACATGTAGCAGAGACGTAAATCTAATATTTCATATGTCAGGGAAATATTTATGCCTCTTGGAGTTACCTCGCCAAAATATCTCATCCTATTTTTCGTTCACAATGTTTAAATTAACAACAACGTAAACTCACTTGTTCGTCCTGCGTATGAAGATAAACTGCATCCGCGTCCTTGATAAGACGATAAACTACGTCGAACAGCAAGCCCTCTGATCAGGAGGTTTTGAGGAGCGTGGAACCACCTCCTAATTGCTGGTGTTCCCAGGTCCACCCAAACACGGGATGGCAGCACGTGTTAGGGTCCCAGCTATGGGCAAATAGTTAACCCCGAAACTGAGACTACATCCACGTCCTGGGTATGACGATAAACTACATCCGCGTCCTGGGCATGACAATAAACTACATCAGTGTCCTGTGTAAGACAATAAACTACATCCGCGTCCTGTGTAAGACGATAAATTACGTCCAACAGCAAGGCCTCTGGGCCCCAGCTATGGGCAAATAACCCCGAATGAAAAAAATAATATTACCAGCTATACGTTTTTGAAAAAATAATATTACCAGCTACACATTTTTGAAAATAATATTACCAGCTATACATTTTTGAGAAAAAAATATAAACAGAAATAGATTTTTTACAAAACAAAAGTATTACCAGGAAAAAAAGAAGTTGTCGGCATTAAATGACCCATTGAGGTTGATATGCCGTAAAACAAAACAAACCAAACCAAACCAATCACTTGTCCTGGGTATGACGATAAACTACATCTGGTAGCAAGACCTGTGATCGAGAGGTTTTGAGGAGCGTGCAACCACTTTTAATTGCTGTTGTTCCCATGTCGACCTTGACCCGGGATAGTAGCACTTGTTAGGGTTCCAGCTCCGGACAAATAGTGAACCCCCAATCTAGGGTCATGGAATTATAAAATTGTATTAGGAAAGATTACCAGTAATATATTTTTGTAGTAAAAGAAAATTAAAATATTATCAGCAGTACATAAAAAAAATTACGAAAGTTCACAAGAGAAAAATATTTTGGCATTACATGTCGCATAAGATTGCAAAAATTGCAATATGAGCACTGGTAAAAATGTACGCTCAGGTGGTTGGAATGTCGAACTGAACCCTTTATTTCACTCACTGGGGTAGACTGTTCTAGTTCCACGTTCCATGTTTAATGGATGTCGGTTATCAGTTATCTCCTGTTAATTCTCCTCTCCAATTCCTCCACTGCCTTAACCGGGTATTGAACTCACACTCCTTGAGTCTTGTCACTGGATCTAACGCCTTTATCCACTGTGTCGTGTGTCCTTGAGAACATGGCACGTGGAACTAGAACATTCTACTCCAGTGGGTGAAATAAAGGGTTCAGTTCGACATTTCAACAACCTGAAGAAGGCCGGAGCGTACAACGGCCGAAACGTTGTGATATGGTGACAACTTAATTATACTTATTTAGTTGCACTCTCATTGAATAAATGCCGGTTAATTTTTATATCGTTCTTACCTTGTTTCGCATTCACATTTTTTTATCCCTGGCCCCATTATCTATTCACCCCCCCACTCAACATCTCAGATGGCAACGTGAAGAAAATATGAAGAGAAACGTTTTTTCTTTTTTTTTTTTTTTTTTTTCTGGCAGATTTGTTTTTAGGATGAGAAGTTAACATCTTTTTTTTTAAATTTCTATCCTGTATGTTCTCCCTATCTTTGTTATTATGATCAGAGCTTTTTGGCTTTATACCCGCAGGCTTTCTTCAGATGATTTGCGATTCGGTTAACATTCTAGGATTTTTTGAACTGAGCCCTTTATTTGAAGATAGGAATATATTTGGTAGATATGACAGAGGGTAGACATCATTTCTTTTAAACTGAAAAAAAAAAATTATTCTGTTTTGACTTGCCGACTGTCTTATGAATATCTCTTATCATTTAGTTTGCTGTATTTCGACCTAAAGTTGTACTGTTGCTTCTAATCCTCCTCTTCTAAAATTGTGATCAACACTGATTTTTCTAATGTCAGCTAAATAGTTTGATACATCGTCATGTGAAATTAAAACTGTGGTATCCACACTTATTGTTGGTTTGAATTTGGTATCAGAAGATGGTAACGTCGTTGGACCAAAACAAATAACAAAGAAAGAAAACATGGTTGGAAATTTAAGGGTCAATTTTCTTGACGCACGTCTGTGTACTAAACTCGGAGGTAAGAGAATGGTCGACCTCAAGTCAACATGATGTTAAGAGAGGCTAATTGAATCTCCTTTCCTTAGGACGACTGCAAAACACTTTCGAATCCAATGAGTCATAAGTATTACGAGAAAAATCATCTCCTTTCCGGAAATGGGGTTACAAATTTTGCACGTGACCGGAAATCTTTTTTGGTTTCCATTTGCATTATGGGAAAATGAAATCATTTCTTTTATTCTATTATTATGTATATTATTTATTTTATTTATTACTTACTTTTCATACTCCCACACACTTTATGTAGTTTTGAAAATTAAACGGAATATATAGATAATATAGGCAGGAAGGGTACCTCGATGTGGTGTAATGGTTAGCAAGCTTGTCTCGCTCGTACAATTACAACTGAGTAGTGAGTTCGATCCTCACTGGGTGCCCCATACTTTCGGCCTTATGCCACATCTGAGCTACGCTTGGAAAATCTCGATGATATAGATAAAAATAATCCGTCCTCCTCCCCCTATTTTAATTTCTTTTATTCTAAGAAGACTGCTTTCTCGCTTCCACACTTACCTTCATCGTGATTACGTTGTTTTTGCCAAGTCATATGCGAGACGCAATCTCTGATTTGGTATAAAATTGTCTTTTCTCACCAATTACTGGCCCTTGGTCAATCCAAAACTCTACATATTTCAGTAGCTTTGCCTTTTGGCGAACCATAATTTTTTCATTACTTGATAGAAATACTGTATATAATTTATTGAAGTTTTGTGTGCGAAACTGAGGTGCTTATATCGAGCGATGCTGTGAAATAATGCCACAGGCCATAACTGAAAAATGAAAAACAAATGAAAATTGCATATAAAATTTGTCTCTTATCAGGTGACAATATGTTGGCTGATCAACGTTGACTGGAAATGTGACATTTAAGAGCTCTGTTAACGTATGGTATTAGATAGGAATTCATCTTTGTAATTTTCATTATTTATACAATAGCATAATGCTTAAACATAAGAAAGTTTCCTCTAACCAGCCAATTCCTAATCCATTTTAGAAAATTATCTTTTATACTACATACAAAAGAAACTGTCAAGAAACAAACCAACCAAGCAAACAGCCAGCCAACAACTCCAGTCCTTAATTTACTCATCGCCATCAGTAAACTTCGGAACCACCTCCGAATCCAGGTCTGTCTTGCGACATTCCTATCCACAATTTTTGCATACCTAGATTAGATTCTATCCTAAAATATTGTTTCGGATTATTTAAGCTGAAATACTGTAGCATTAATGTTAATCGCGGGCCCACCTAGAAAATTATTGTGTAATATTAGGTAAATATCGCGATAATGGAACAACATATGTCAATAAGAATTGTATATATCATTGAAGGGGATTGTGGAAATGATGTTATGGCACCAATAGGAAAATGTATTAAACGTGACATACACCTCAATTTCATGAATATTCTGGGCCGTAAACAAAAATAAATATATTGTTTAATAAATAAATCGGTCGTCTACACAAATAAAAATATCGACAATAAATAGCGTTTATGTAATAAAATCTGTCGGATTAATAAGTAAAATATCCATCCTATTCTTTAAAATTTATACAAACCACCATATGTGTGTGTGTGCGTGTGTGTGCGCGTGTGTGTATGAGTGTGTATAAATATATATGTTTTGAACAATAAAAAATATTAAAATCTTCAGACACACTGGGTTATATATTAATATTCTTTCGTTTTTAATATTTTAGTTTGATTCTTCGACTAGTTTCGTCCAGCATGGCCATCATCAGGAGAAAATAGCTTGCTAGTAGTAGTGAACTACTGAAATGAATAACTTGATGGAGAAAATTAACTTTTGTCTGTAGTTTTCATTTGTTTTTTATTTTATTTTTTAACATGGATTTTAGTCAGACCTTGTGTTGGTCAAACAGTCTCTTATGAGTTGTTATTTAATATATCAGCTGGATTGATTCATGCTGCTCTGAATTCCCTTGGTCATTTTGACAGTTTTATTGGTTCCTGGAAAGGGGAGGTGTCTCCGTTAAGTGTGTGTACTATTTGGTTCTGAGAGAGTAAGCGAGTGTGATGTGTGTGCGTGTGTGTGTGTGAGTGTGTGTGTGTGTGTATTAGTATAGGCGTATGTATAAGTGTGAAACCTCAACACCTCCGCAAGCATGTTTGTCTTGTATGGGTGAGACATGTGGGTAGGCCTGATTTGTAGGGTTGTATATTAATTCTATCTATGTTGTTAAATTTGTATTGAAGCTCGTCAGGATGGAACGTTTTTAGGCATAGAATCCACTTATCTTCATGGCCTTCTAAAATCTTTCTAATGTTATCTACTCTGAACTTTTCTGTTTTCTCAATTATAGTGAATTTGGCATGGGATTTTTTGTAGACGGAAATGTTGTTCTACAGATAATAATCTTTCATGCGGAGTCGACTTAATTCGATTGCGATAATTACTAATTCTGTAGTGAAAGGGTCATTCAGATTTTCCTACATAATGTTTCTGGCATAGTGTGCATTCTAGGAGGTAAATTATGTTATGACTTCTACAGTTAGAGTCATTTTTTTTAAGCATTACGCCACAAGCAAGGCGTGAAGCCACTAGGATGCAGGGGGTTGCGGAAGATTTGGAGCGAGAGCAGATAGGAGTGATAGAAGAAAGGATGAGGAGAGGGATAGTGGGTAGATCAAGGTAACTGGAGATGTCGGTTGACATTACATTTGAACAGTTGGAGATTATAGCTCTCAGGGAAACAGTAATTGGGGAGGGTGTTCCACTGGCGAGAGATGCGAGGTATGAAGCTATTGGAGTAAAAGAAACAGCTACATTTAAAAGTTTCTACAGTGTAAGGGTGGGAGCGGGATGCCAGCCTCGTAGAGCGCTTGAATTCATGGAGTCTGGGAACCAGTGAAAGCAGCTCATCAGAGCAATTACCATGGAAGTATTTGTAGAAAAGACAGAGAGAGGCGACAGCGCGTCTGTGAGAGTGTGACTGTAGACGAGACGCCAGATCAGGGCCAATTATATTACATATCCGTCTCTGGATCTTGTCAAGAACTCCGAGGTAAGCAGAAGGTGCTCCAGCCCGTATATGGCAGCAATATTCCATGCAAGGGCGAATGGTTGTTTTGTATGTTTGAAGTATCGATTCAGGGGAGAAAAAATTCCTGGCGCGGCTCAAAGAGCCAACTTTCCTCGCAAGTCATGGTAGATTTTGAAAATAGATTTAGAGACACACAAACACACACACAGAGTGCGATGGATAAATAGTCGTCAAATAAACGAAAATAATACTGATATTTTATTTTAGCAGATATATTTACCATAATTATAGAAAAGTGCCTTTAAATAGTAATGAGTAGATTTATTCGATGAAATCGTCATTGACTTAAACCACGGCCACCAAACGACTTTGGAATGTGCTGCATCTCTTCTGGACAGCCTATTTGTTTAAGTTAGTGAATGCTGGCAAAATCCTTAACTTCACATAATCTTTGCTGTTACAAGGAGTTTTGATAATCTCTCGCTCAAAGGAGCCCTATAGCTAATCATCAAGTCTGTTGGAATATGGGAATATCAGGAATTAGGTGGCTTGATGTAAGGGGTGATATAGTCGCAAAAAAATTCTGACAGACATGACTGGGTTCCCCTCTTCTGTGGCATGATGTGGATTCTTGTTGCCAAATACAGGGCCTCTTCCAGCAGCTAACGTCTTGACCCAGAACAACACTACCTCTTCAAGGCGATGTAAACCCCTGTGTAAAGTTTGAGGCCCACACCAACAAATTCTAGTATTCTTTTCATATTACGACAATCAGAGTGATCACCATTAGAATTCTTGCCGAATCCTCTGCACTCTCCTCAGATTGAAAACCCAAACACACTAATATATATATATATATATATATATATATATATATATATATATATATATAAAAATATATATGGTGTATCAAAGATACGTCTACAAATTTTGTGTGTGGGTTATCAATTCAAACAAGGACAAACGTTCATATAACCGTATGAGGACAAATCTTTAATTTTTCATTTATTAAGTTTAAATAAAGTTTGCGGTAGGTGGCGCTACGCGTCATGTAATATAACTTACATTTGTTATTCGCGTACATTTGGGACTAGTATATCTTAAAACGTTTAATGTGTGCAGTAGTGTTTTAACTAAAACGTGTTCCGTTTAACAATGGCGGGCTATTTTGAGTAGGCAGATATGATTTTTACATACTGCAGCGCGAATGGTAATGGACGCGAGGATACACGGCCGTATGAAATTGCATTTTCTGACCGGTGGACATTTGTAAATGCATTTTTGTATTTTATCTCGGTTTGTACATTTATTAGCGTCTTACAATAATTATTAAACTTAACTCAGAAACGAAGATATATGATTTGCAGACATATGCTTTTATGAATTTTTGAATACATGATAATAACAATAACTAACCAATCAGATCGGATCTTAAACAGATAACAGTCGACGCCACATTTTTAAAGAATTATCCAACTCCAGCCAGATGCAAAACAGGTCATGTCATAGTTATGTCTCTCCATCTTAAAGTAACTTTTCAAAAACTTTTAAAGTAACAGTAAATAAATATTTGGAAAGGCTCCGGTAGTATTTTCAACTTAGATTTCCTACATATTTTTACCCGCGTGGGATATATAAAAACACTTACTTTCTTATTATCTATCTATCTATCTCTCTCTCTCTCTCTCTCCTCTCTCTCTCTCTCTCTCTATATATATATATATATATATATATATATATATATATATATATATATATGAAAATATATAGAAAATAGGAAAGAACTGTTTAGGTAAATAATCCAAAGTTCCTTAGTATTTTTGTTATTATTTTTAAAAAAATAGTGCTCGATACAAGAGTAGAGCATAAATATAATTATTTATTTAAAATATGATTCCAACTCGCGACATAAGAAAACATGAGACGTCTTATCTCGCGAGTTGGAACCATATTTTAAATAAATAATTATATATATATATATATATATATATATATATATATATATATATATATATAATGCGAGTCGTTGTCAAGTTTGTTAATAGGTGTTATTAAACAAGTCAATATTTTAACAATAGTGTTTATATTATCCAATAGATATTGATATATTTTTCAGAATATATTAATATTTATATAATAAATATGTACGATGGATCTCGGCGAACAATATATCTTTTTATTAGAAAAATGTACAAAAGATATGTAATGGTGTTATAATTACTTTTATAAAGCTTTTTAGTCTAAAACTATTTATTAGCATTTATTTAAAATGAGGATCGATATTATAATTTGATATTTGCACATAGAAATATAATTATATCTTTCAAATTTTATTAATATCAGTTGTTCAATTACAAACCCCAGAGATGAAGAGAAAACTTGACACAAGAGAAAAGTGGTTTCACCGACGGAAAATGAGAATTCTATGGACCGAGCGAGGAAGTCTTAAAAGAAAATGGCAACATTTTTATGCGATTTCTTAAGATATCCATGATTCTTAATGTTCTTTTGAACACTTATTTTCAGCTGAGTTTTCTTGGGAAAAATGAGTAAGGAAGGTTTGGAAATCTTGACTCTTACAAGACATATCTAAGTCAAGAGAATTAGGGGAAGTCTGCGAGACAACTAACTAATGAGCTTGTTTGAATGGATAAAAAAATGTGAGATTGACAATTGGAAAAACTTATGAGCAACAAGAGATAGGAGGCTGTGGAGAGTCATGATTGTCAACAGCCGGAAGTGATAAGGCACAAAGAAGAAGAAGAAGAAGAAGAAGAAGAAGAAGAAAGGCATTGACCTTCACATTAAAGTATAATATAGTGTAATATTCTTAGTGTTTTGTGAGAAAGTGACAGAGTGGAACACTCAATAAATCTCACATTTTCAAGGACTTTAGCATCCAAAAACCGTGATATTTTTATCCGTGTATCAAGCAGTGGAACTGGCATTATAGATGGGGATCCAAAATTAGGTGCAAGGAGCCAGACCTGAAATTCAAAACGCTGCTTCTGTTTTTAAGAGTTGATAAGCTATTCGTACTGTGAGTGTGCATGCATATTTATTAAAATTGTTATACACCCGACAACCACTGAAAAGGAAATTAATTAACGCCACTGCCTTGCCGCATACCGCGGTAAGTCTCCTTTTTTTATACATATAGGTATATCAATCGTTAAATAGACAAAAAATGTAAGGACACATAGCTAAGTACAAAATTGGTGGCAAGTTATCATTCTATAGTTGAAATTGTTTGTGGTAACTCTCAATTCTAAACTGGATCATTAACCGAACAGTAAGTGATAACGTTGGTTGAAATTGATAATATTTTTCTATTAAAAGACTTTCCAAGGAAAATAGGTTTCTCAATTTCTCTTTTATCGTTATTTCCAGTGTTTATTGGGGTATCATTCCTAACATTTTATGTGAAATAGTGATGAACTTCAATATATTTGTGTGGTTAATTTTATTCGAGTTACATGTGCTGTCCATTTTAGTTGTTCCTGCTGATAGAATTCCAATAATAGATTGGCAGATAGGTCTCAGAATTTTACTGTTTAAATTGCTAGCTGTAATCGTAAGTTATATTCTAATATTTTCTTTTCTTACACTACAATCATTAACAATTTAAATGCAACTTCAATTGGCATCTTCTTTTTCCTTAAATCCTTTTCTTTTTCGCACTTTCTCCTAAACAATAATTTATCAGTTTCTTTCATTCGCTGTAATGCTTTGCAGCTTAGTGGCTTTACTGCCTTCTTACATGTGAAATGATAGAACATTTCATAGCCAACCTAGAGTAATTATTTTCTAAAAGAACTAATTTCGGTACCTGAATCCCTACCCAAACTAATTTTCTATTATTGGGAAGCCAACAATTGGCTCTCTTCATTCTTCTCATGTCCTCATTTTAATATTAAGTTATAACAGAAGACATGCAGATGACACATTGTTGAGAGAAGACAAGCAAAGGAAGCTAGAGGAATCCAAAAGAAGAGAGTGAAGGAAAACGAGAAGAAAGGACTAATCACTAATTACAAGAAGACAGAATGCATGGTTGGTTGCAAAATGAACATCCCAACATACAAATTATAAATCAGAGATACCAAAACCAAACAAATACAACAATTTCAATATTTAAGAAGTGTTTTAACAGAAGACGAAAATTGCGACACTAAAATCCGGATTTGTGATATCTAAAGGAGATTTCTAAAGTTAGTAAGAGCAAAATCTGTCTAGAAACAAAGAAAAGACGGATGAACGGTTACGTAATATCAATCCTCCTATATAACAGTGAATGCTGGGCAGTCTTCCCAGAGATTACAAAGAGACATGAAAAAACAGAAATGTAGTTCTACAGAAGGGTGCTGTGAATACTATAGCAACAATATGAGCAACAACAAGAAAAAACTGAAGCAAAAAGGAAATGGAAATACTTAACATCAAGAAGAGACAGTTGAAATTTCTAAGGCTCATAATGGGTAAAGAGCGCTTGGAAGATTTTATAATCACAGAACAGATAGAAGACATGAAGGTCAGATGAATTCAACACATAACCTACCAAGCAATCTCGAGTTAAGCGATGGCGGCACAAGATTTAAGAAAGATAACAAATAGCCGAAATATATTAAGCGCTAAAAAGTATAGGAAATTGTGGAGAGCCATAAGCGCCAATCTCCTGAAGGAACACGGCACATAGAAAAACATATATTTGAATTATGTAACTATATCAGCTACCGGATGTCCAGTGATATTATTGCTACGTTTGTTAATTAGTAAAAGGAAAATGCAACAAGAAAATAAATAGCTTGGTCGATACGGCGAGAGTTTATTAAATTACTCATGCAAAAGTGACAGGTGTTCTGCACAGATGCGTTTCTAAGTTCGAAAAAAAAAATGAAACGAAACTTATCATTTATAGATAGCGCATGTTCATCCATGAGTCACAAATGGCTTCCAATGTCCATATAGAATATTTTTTAAAAGAACTCTTAACAGATAAAAATAGAATCATTCAATAAAGTTTTTGATCTGCATATGTTTTTCGGAAGAGTTCAGTCATAATCGATAGATTTTTTCTTTGAAATCTATTGCGAAAGTAAAGTTTTCAGTTGGTCCTTTCATGTTTTTACATACTTTGCTTCCATGTAACGTAGCAGGTGGAAAAATCTACATATGAATCCTCTCTCCTGAAAAAAAAATGATGGAGTAATTTTAATTTGATTAGAATATAAGAATTTTACGAAATCGAAAAACAAAATAGTTATCTAACTATACTAAATGACGTTATTTTCAGTAATCCCAGAAAATTCGAAATTAGAACCTCCCACCAGCAATATATATATATATATATATATATATATATATATATATATATGTGTGTGTGTGTGTGTGTGTGTGTGTGTGTGTAATGCATCGATGAATTACTACTTACACTACGTGACCTGAAAATGTTATTTTTTGGCACACAAGAAAAGCGCATTAAAATGGGCAGAATTGAATATTTGTTAGATAGGAATTGCCACCTCCAGAGAAAGTTCAGATTTTGTTCTCTTTTTGTACAAAATTATTGATTTCGTTGTTTTTTTTCAACAACTTTCGATCATAGTGGACACTATCAAAAACTAAATATTGTCAGTAATATAGATCAAATCTTTATTTTGATACATCCTGACATTATTCGTACACCAATGAAGTATTAATGAGACGTTACATTTCAAACTTAAATATACTTGTATCTTATAGGGGGACTCATGTGTGAGTATATTAAATAAATAATTAGCATTTGTAATTAGTATATATATATATATATATATATATATATATATATATATATACAACAACAATTTTGACATTTTCATGGGTTCTTTGGATTCTGCTGAAGCTTCGGACTTGGTTGGATTATTTATTTTATATAATTTAAGTGCCTTCGGTTGTCTAGATTCAGATAGTGTAGGATTGTATAGAGATGATGGATTATTAGTTGTTAAAAACTCGACTAAAATTAAGGTAGACCGTATTAGGAAAATGATCTATAGGGTATTTAAGGATTTAGGTCTTAGGACAATAGTTACAACTGATGTTAGACAAGTGGATTTTCTAGACGTCACCCTAGATCTTGCTAACAACATTTTCCAACCATATGTGATGGTTAATTCCAACCCATTATACGTGCATCCTAATTCCAACCATCCCCCTTCAGTTATCAAACATATACCCTCTTCCATTGAATTTAGAATTAGCGCTAACTCTTATAATAAGGAGGTTTTCAATAAACATAGTGATTTTTACAATTCTGCACTAAAAAATAGTGGATACAAAAATACCACTATTCAATATAAAAACCCTGTTAATTGCAACCATAATAAGAAAAGAAGATCTAGAAAGATTATTTGGTTCACTCCCCCTTTCAATATAATGGTTAAAACTAAATTAGGGCGTATATTTCTAAACCTCATTTAAAAAACATTTCCCCAACCCTGAAACTAACCCACTTAGTATTTTATTTTCAACATCACTTGATAAGACACAGAGTGTGTTGAAACAAAATGGCTATTTTTGTAGTGATTTTATAACATACTTATGTTATAATTTTTTTTATAAAAAATAATTATATATATATATATATATATATATATGTAAAAGTATATTTTCAGTTCTTATAGCACATCTTTAGCCATTCCGCCCTGACGATACGCGTAGGTGAAACCTAGGTAAGTTAGTCTGGCTCTTTAGGTTTATTGACTTATATTGCTTTACTTAGCGTTATGAGCACATTTTTTAGTTATTTTACTTTACTAGTGTCGGTGGTTTTTTCTTTGGACTCTGAAGTTAGGTTCTAGACGATTATTTTACCGGAAGTACATGTTCTTAGTTCTTTTTTTTTTACCCTTTCTTTCCTTGGGTATTTGTTTTAGTTTGTTCGTTTCAAGCTAAAACGCCTAAGTTTTTGCCGGACGAGTATAGTTTCTTACACTTATAAGTTTATTAGTGTTATATATATATATATATATATATATATATATATATATATATATAGAACGTGTCTTTTTGTGTGTGTGCGTGGGTTCAAAATCAAGCAATTTGTATTTACTCAACATTAGTATACTTCATTGTACATAAAATGGAATCTCTCAGGATTTTAGCCTCATCCTAAAATATTTTTTCCGTCTGCGAAAGCTTAATTATTCATGCACGCTGTTTCTTTTGTATTATATATGTTTTGAACAAAAAAAAATTAAAAAAATTAAAATTTTCAGACACACTAGGTTGTATATTAATATTTTTTTGTTTTATTATTTCAATTGGGTTCCTCGAATAGTTTCGGCCATCATCCGGGGAAAACATTCTGCTTCATAGTAGGTGTAAACTACAGAAGAAAATGAACTTTATCTGTAGTTTGCATTTGTTCTTTATTTTTAACTTTAATTTTAGTCAGTCCTCGTGTTGGTCAAACGGCCTCTTTTAAGTTGTTTTTAACATAAAAGCTGGGGCGAATCATGCAAGTCAGAATTCCCTTCTTGGTCATTTTGACAGTTTTATTGTTTGCTGTGAACTGGATGTGTTTATGTTATCACTTTGGAGTGTGTATGATGTTTGTAAATGTATATATTTGTATGTGTGTGCATAAGTGTGGGACCTCTGGGCCTCCGCAAGCTTCTCTGTCTTGTGTGGGTGAGAAATGTGGGTAGAGCTTGATTTACGGGGTTATATCTTAATTTTATCTATATTGTTAAATTTGTGATTAAGACCGTCTGCACAAAGTGTTTTGAGGCGTAATATGCATTTGTTTCATGTTCGTCTAGTATGTTTATACTGTTATCTTTTCTGCCTATTTTTATTTTTTCAATTATAGTGAATGTGTCATGGCTTTTTAAATCATTTTTTTCTAGGCGGAAATGTTGTTCTACAGGTAATAATCTTTCGTGGGGATCCGACTTGATCCGATTACAAAAATTATTAATTCTGTAGTGAAAGGGTATATTCAGATATTCGCACATATTGTTTCTGGCATAGTGAGCATTCTAACAGGCAAATTAGGTTATGTCTTCTAAAGTTAGAGATATGATAGATTTTGAAAGTAGATTTTCTGACTGAGCTGTTGGACGGATCGGTTTGTCTAATCTGGTTAGAGCATAAGGTCTTTTTGTTGTAAAAGGTTTGGAAATTCCTGTTGTTTTTACTTTTTATCTATTAAGGATTATCTAATCATCTGAAATTTGGTTACTATCTATAAATTATTTAAGGTTCTTAGGTCTACGATATGCTAGAACTCCAAGTTCCTCAAACAAATTTTTGGTCTGGTTTCAGATGTAGTATTCCCCAGCGACTTGTTTATATGAGATAGTGGTAGGACAGTGGTGTTGAAAGTGGTTACTAGAGGAATGCCTCTGTACTTATTTTTAATTTTATATATATATATATATATATATATATATATTAACATTCCATCAGGTGGAAAATCACGATGCATCGTGATTTCCGACCTGATAGAACGTTATTAGCTGTTACAAAGTTTTAATGTTGAAACAAGATGTTTAGTTTTGTAGTGGGTATGGACATGTTTTAATGTAACAGTGCATGATCAAGATACTCCCGTGAATGTGAACAAATGAGTTTTTCCTCAAAGTCCTCACATCTTCCATCGGTGTTGCAGTGCTTGGATCTCCTTTGTGAAGAAGCTTTCATCCTATTCGTCAAAAAAGTCATAAACAGTCGTTTTTACGTCATTTCGATACTTGTCACCAGCCAAGTGTTTTTTTTTCTATTTTGGGGAACAGATGATAGGCAAATGAGATCAGATCAGAACATTATGAAGGGTGATGAACCAGTTACAAAGTCTCAGTCACGCACAGTGAAATTAAGATCCCCTGAGCATTGTCCTGAGGAAATCTTTCTTCATTTTTTTTCTAGGCCTTTGGTTTTGATAGACTTTCGTAACTGTCTCAGAGAGTTGGCATTTATGGTGTGTGGTTTTATCTTAAATGTAGTCAATAAAAGAAAGTGAAGCCATTACTTTCCTTGCAGATGAAACCCTATTGATCCCATTTTGAGGAAAGTTGGCTTAGAGAATTTGACACCGATAGAACATATTAAATGCAACGCGGACAAAGAAAAACAAAGCATAACCTATTTAAAGAATGCGTTATATTTTGCCTTTTATTTATTTTAATATTTAGTCATTCTTCATCGACAGAAAATATATTGCATTTTTAACGATATTTATTAACTATACGAAATGGTTTCTTCACGATAAACGTGACCTGTTCAGCCTACTAAATTACCTCTATCCCCGTCCTGCAACAGGTGTTATTCCGCTTCCCATTTTTCTATCACGTAAAAACCGGCTCCAGCCTCAATAATAGCGGCAGTATCTTAAAATTAGTACCAATGTTTGTTAGCTGCCAAAATCCATTGCGAAAACTTCACTTTTCATTATTGTCGACGAAAAGCGTTTACTTCATAAAGTTCAACGGGGTTGTATGTACTGTTTGTGGGCTGTTTGGCGGAGAACGGGTGATATAAAAGATGGCAACTGCATTGAGGTAATGCGGGTGTGCTGTGTCTGCAAATAAATATTCTCCGGCCAAACGATAGAAAACCTCTATATCCATGTGTTTTCCTACAGTCATGATTACGAGAGCATTTTCTTATAGAGTGATTCTTCAAGCTGTAAATTTCCCCAAGCAGTTACGTTCAAACGCATTTATATATATATATATATATATATATATATATATATATATATATAAAGAAAGAACAGTAAGATCCGGTGTTCTTATAGATATTTTTATTTTTACAAAATAGTGCTCAATGTAAACTTGCAGAGCATTAATAATGAATTATGATTTTTGCTGTGTCTTTAAAACCCAGTAATTTTAAAAGTTACTCCAAAATTCGTTTGAGGTTGAAATGGAACTAATGTCTTTAATTTAATTACAAAATTAAATTTGGAGCTTTCAGCTTCCATTTTTGAAACATGGTTACAACTGTGTATCGAAAAAATTATTAATTTATATATTTAAATCAATTAATTTATAATATATATATATATATATATATATATAAGAATGTGTGCGTGTGTAATAAATAAATTAATAAAAGTTCAATCGAATTATTTTATAAATTTGTTAACTATTTTCACTGTAGCTCATTATCTAGACAAAAATACTGCTTACGTTCAAATACGTTACATTCTAGTAATTTTACGAATTTTTCTAGATGCTATTGATTATATATCTATTTATCTCTCTTTCTCTCTCTCTCTCTCTCTCTCTCTATATATATATATATATATATATATATATATAAATTTTTTTAATTGTACATTGTGACCCCCCCAAAAACGGGAACTTTTTAACAATCCAATAAAACCAAGAGTGATGGAAGAAAAATATTCTATTCATAGTAATTGAAACCTTAAAACATGCCATTTAAGAAACAATGATGGAATTTTCATTTTTTTTTTAAATTGCGTCGTGTAGATGGCGTCCTCCTGTACGAATTCATTCTTGAAATCTGCTGTTGAGATTCCTCATTGACTACTACAACATCTCAGCTGGGATAATGTGAAATTCATCTTGAATTCTAAATGGCGAAATGTATACTTGCTCAAGGTCACTGTCTAGCAGTGTTGCTACTTGCTCATGTTTGGCAATACACACTTCAAAAATTCCCGTTTTGTTGGGTCACCCTATATTTATTCAAAAAAGAAACGTTTTATAGCTAAAAACAGAATCAAATCTCTTATATAACAAAATATTTTGAATGGAAATATGAATTTTAAACTTTTTATTGTAGATTTATAAATGCTTAAATATAGTTTTGAAGTTTGGGTTCATACAAACATTCGATATCATTATTTTTTAATCACAGCCCGTTGGAATGTTCTCTTCTAGAACAAGTGAATGTTGGCGCAAGGCTATGACAAGAGTATATCTCTCCCCATCTCGTTCAGCCTTAGTGAAAGATTCACTGTCATTCCTGGTCTAAAATTTCGTCTAAGCAGCCACACGCATTTCGGTCCCACCATTTTACTGTCGAAATAGATAAAAGTAACAGGCTCGTATACTCCAACTGCTTCTTCTTTCGCACTTCCCTACAGTCGAACTCCCTTCCTCTTACTTGCTTCCCTGATAGCTGTAATCTTCAAAAATTTAAATATAATGTCAATCTACGTCTTCGATTTCCTTGTTTCTCGTTCTTCTTTTTCTCTTTTCCTCATCCCACCCTTATACACACTCTTTTCTCTTGCTTACACTCAATATAGTACTACTGATTCTCCTTTCTTGCGGTGAAATACTTAAAATGAGTCCAGAAGTATTTCAATTTCCCCATGATAGAAAAATCTTCTTATGAAGATTCTGTTCACTAGACGATTGCTATTCTATAATTTTATCCTCTTTAAAACCTAATTTCGTTTTCGTTTAAGTAAGGGAGACAATGATTTCTTATATATCATTAACAATTCAATGATATAGCCTATTTATCAAATATAAAGTTTTACAGCTCATATGGTGATGATCCAACAGGTTATGTCTTCATCAATTATTTCTAAGCCATAATTTTCAGTTCTTTTTCTTCGCCTTAACAATTCCAACTATTAAATTCAATCCTTTTGGGTCCCGATCAGTAAGATCTGTCTATGAATTGTCTTTGCTTTTATATCTGGGAAAGATGTGCAGGTTGGTCATAGAAAACTTAAATATACATAGAAATCATAAATCAGCAGTTTAGTCTTACCACTAGAGATTAGTATACTGGGAATGATGACAGCTCTGCTCATGATATAGTATACATCTTCTTCCATGTGTCGTCTCCCTTCAGAATGTAAGTTATCATGACTCTCCACATCTTCCTGTCGAATGTAGCTCTTACTAAGTTTTTTTTTTTCCTTTTGTTATTTCTCCGGTAACCTGTTCTCATCCATTTACTCAAGCTTGTCAAGTATTTTACGCGATGCTTTCTTCTGTCGCTCTTTCCCTCTGTCTCTCCTGTGAGTATCAGATTTTCCAATCAGTTCTTCCTCATTACGCGCCCCAGACATTTCAATTTTTTTTCCGGGTGGTATAGGTTTTATTTTTGTTTCCATTTTCTCAAAAACCTCGTCGTTGCTCACATGTTCAGTCTATGGTATCCTCAGCTTCTTTCCGTAGAAACATATTTCTGTTGCTTCAAGTCTCTACTTCGTGGAGATTGTCTAGCATATACCGCCGTATAGAAGGATAGCTATCACGTAACAGTTCAGGTCGCTTTTCTTCGTTCCTAATTATTTTTCTGTCTCTTAATACTCTGCTTAGCTTTTGGAATGCATCTTTGGCCATCCCAATACGTCATCGGATCTCAGTGTCGTACTTTCAGTCCTCTGTTAGAACACTTCCCAGATATTTACATTTTTTTATATTTGCCTGATTTAATATTCGCGATTCTTAATTTGTATTTTGAGATCATCCTTTTTTTCTGATAACCATGGATTCTGTCTTTTAGTTTATACTTATTTCTTTCTACTCGCTTTCCTTCGTTACCTTCTGTGGGAATTTTTGTATTTTCCTTTCCCAGTCTGCTATCCACACTATGTCAACTGCATATCTTATGTTGTTAAGATTGTGGTCGCCAATAATGAATCATGATAGGACTTCTAATTCTCTCAGAATTTCTTCGCTGTATACGTTGAATAAATGCGGTGAAAAGACACATCCGTTTCTTACACACCCTTTTGGTATATCTGCTAAACTCTTTTTCTCTCTGTAGGCAGTCGGTTTACTGCCAGTATAGTTTCTTGATTATTCTAATATCCTTCCCACATATGTCGAGGTTGTTGAGCAGCGCTAACATATCAGTGTGGTATACTTTATCGAACGCCTTTGACTAAACAACAAAGCACGGAATTGGTGTAAAAGTGATCTTGAACAAAAATCATCATTCTACAAAAATAAACCCTTCTAAAACGGAAATCCTAACCTACAATTGGAATGCGAGTAATAATGGCACCTAAACTGCATCCATCTTAAACATTCAAAAATATGGAATTAATAAATTTAAAACACTTCATTTCCATAGGTGTCTCTATCAATTGTAACTAAGTTAATATAACAAATAAGGAAACTGTATGCTACAAAACTAAAATATATACCTGGAAACACGAGTCAGGCTCTTAAATTATATAGATGCTATGCAGGGCATTCATGGGTTGTGTATTTAGGTCAGTGGGGGATTGATTCAAGTAGAGAATGCTGAAGCGGTCCCTTCGCAATTTATTTTGTTTTTTTTTTGCTGAATGTTGTTTTAGCTCATGTCCTCTAAAGTGGTTATTTACCCTGGCAATGTGATTGGCGAACGCCTGTTAATATTTATATATTAAGGAATTGTGCAAATACGCTAGGTTTATATAAGATTACGTTGATTGCTTATTTTTACGCATATATTATTTATTATTTCATACTATTATTGTTTATTTTTTTCGTCATGTGAAGTTGCTTTTCCTTATTTTTATATTTGGTATTAGAAAAAATTTTATTAGAATTAATTTATGGGAATTTATTTAGTCTTTTTATCATTGTGGTTGTAGGTAGCGCAGAGGGAATTTACTTTCACGTCTGCATTTGCAAACTTCACCTCTAAGTAAAGCTTATATCGTTTTGATTTGTTGTTGTAAGCTAGTGCTGTTTTTTCTCTATATTATTTATGGAAATTTTAGTCTGTCCTCTTGAGCTTCCATATATTCTTTGACGGATTTAAATATTTTACATATTTTTTTTTGTGTTACCGCCATCTCATTCTTTATGTTCCTTCGCTCAAAATATGACGGCCATATATAGACTTCCGTCGGTTAACGGTGCCTTTCAGCTATCACTAAATGTTAAGACATATTATACCACATAACAGAATATATATCTATCAACTCAAATAATACTGACTTTTCGTTTCAATTATTTTTTTTTTAATTTTAAATAATATTTTCTTTGGATTTAATTAAGTGCATCCTGCATGTTAATCATGTGAACTCTTTGCTTGAAAGATTGTACCACGGCATTAACATCATAAGTCCTGGTGCGGTAACATACTTGGCAATAAGATTGTTTACAGTGTAGATTTGATAGTCCTATGCTAAACAGAGCATTTTGACATTTCACTTTTCTAAATAAACAACATTGTACTCAATATCAAACCTAGGAGTTGATACGATAAGCACTCACACCAATAATTAAATATATAGCTTTTACCGATTGTTGAACATTTACGTTTAAATATCATCTGAAAAACAGTACAGAATTTGGTTTTTACTTACAAACTGATTTTTAGATTTTACTATTACAAGAATGAATCCAAATAAATTTATATTTTTGCTTAAATACATTGAATAGAAAATATATTCAAATCAGAATTCTAATTATGAATGATCACATGCCTAATATACAGTTGTTGTTTTTTTCTGTATTCGACAAGAAAAAACTGTGTCAAAAATTGTAAATGAGTACAAAAATGACTATTAAATTTGTATCTGGTAGATCATTTGCTAGATCACTTGTTTGGTCGTAATTTACATAAACAGATCAAATTGTATATAACATTACACATATATAATATTGCTGGGCACACATTATAAGATAAAATGTTTAAATTATCATTGTTTATTAAAAATCACACTAAAAGTATTGCGCTGTATAGCATATTACATTATAATATAGCTAAATTGTTCAGTATAATTTAAATTTGTAGTAAATGAAGGTTTTATTTGATGTCACAATGATTTAGTAATAATGTTCTTTTGCCATGCTTATTGTCTATATAAATTTGTAAAAGTTCTGGAAGTTTTAATTTTTTATATATTAAATTTTGAAAATAAACTTAATCTTTAAACTCGTTTCCTCAAAATCTCGTAATGATTTTGAAAAAATATTTCCTGTCATTATTTATCAAAAGCCAACTTTCAAACCGAGTGCAATGGCACGACTCCAAAATCGACCGGCCCAAGTAATTTTGTTTTGAATTGTTCTTCCCCTAGATTGATTGACAAGCAAAGGTGTTGAGCTGAGTCTGCACAGCGGTTAACACCAAAATGGAGGAGGAGAGGTGAATTCCTAACTTTGGCATGGGTAATTATGCGAAAACGAACGGTGTCACGACTGAAATTTCATGAAAAGTGAGAATTTGAAGAAAAGCGAGAATTTGAAGCAAAGTGAAATGCAAGAAGTAAACTTCTAAACATTAAACAGCTCAAGTCGTGAACTATAAATTGAAGATAACATCATCATGAAAGCAAGGAAAGGTAAACGTCTGGTAAGAATTATAACAGACGATTGAAAATAATACTCAGCAATCCAAAATCCGATTAGAATAATGAATGTTAGCTTCCAAAATCACAATATAGTAGAATCCATGACAACCAGACTAAGAAGGCCTTCCGGATATGAGGAATTGGTTACAAAGAACTGAAAATTGGTTACAAAGAACTGAAATCAGGTTTAACATTTATTTTTAACTTTTCATAGCAAACTAAATAAGCTAACGGTGAGTGAAATATAACGGAATTGATTTTAAAAAAATAAACTATGTTAATTAAAATTCATTAAATTAAGTACGCCACGTATGCAAAACAAATAATGATACGGGGATTTTTTTAATCGCTGTTGCATGATGATTCTTTATCTTCTAATATCATTCTCAACTTTTTCCGCATTTCGTTTGGCTTTTGTACTTGAAATTTTTTAAACGAATGTCATGTTTAACTCTGCGTGTGTTATTACAATCGCAATAGCTGAATGCGGGCTTTATTTCCATAAAGCTAACAACCTTTGCAATAGCTTTTTTTCATTTTCAGTCCTGGTTTCATCACAATCATGTTTTTTATTTCCCCTATCAATTTGACAGTGTGAACGCTGCAGAATAGTTTCTTTGAATTATTAATATAACACAATGTTGACTTTCCTTTGTTGAAATCAGCCATTAGTTACTATGAACTTTCAGCATCATCTAGTTTTATAAAATTTACATTTTTTGCGAAAACTCCAATGTTGTTCTTTTCCTCTTATTCCCATCATCTTTTGCACCAATACAAGCCATTAGGGCGAAATAAGCATAAGCAATTATCCAAAGTAAATTTATGAAAAACAGAAATTTCAAAGCGGTTATTATATATATATATATATATATATATATATATATATATATATATATATATATATATATATATATATATCACCCAAATAATTCAAATATACACATAAAAATCATGTCCAGATATGTGAGCTTCAGGATATGAAGGATTCTACTGTATTATGGAACAGAAAAACAACGTTTGCTAGAAATAAAGAAAAAAGAGTACTAAATTATTATGTAGTAACTATCTTTCGGTGAGGCCGTGAATGCTCGATAATCTCCTCATAGAGGAGCAAGAGAAATGAGGTTCTACAAAAAAACACACTAGAATTCGATGGAATGAATATGATACTAACGTTGAAGTTTTAATAGAAATAGAAACAAAAATGACGCTTATTAGGAAGAACCAGTTGAGTATATAAGAACACGTAATGAGAAAAGTGGGCTTGGAGAATATGACACTCACCTACAAAATAATCTACAAGTAAGCTTGTGTGTTTTGATGACAGAACAGAGAAAGGGATGGATTGTTAAAAGACAAGCTTTAATCAAAGTTACAAAGGAAATTGTGAAGAGCCATGATCGCCCAAGTGATGAAGAGACACGGTATACATAAGAAGAGAAATTCCACTTGCCGTGCTGATAATCAGATCTCCTGTATCATTTACCTGACGCCATCATCAAAATGTAATAATAAATAAATGAGTTAAGAATAGTTCATTATTTACATTATTCGGACTATTGTCCTCATCTTTGTCGCCATATTTATTACAACGTTTCGGCCTTTCAGTATCTGTCTATATTTCTGAGATGAGGTATTATGCACGTTATTTACATTATTCAGACTATTGTTCTCATCTTTGTCGCCATATTTATTACAACGTTTCGGACGTTGTGCACTCTGGCCTTCTTCAGCTGGTTGGAATGTCGAACTGAACCCTTTATTTCGCCCACGGGGATAGATTGTTCTAGTTCTACGCGTTATGTTTAATGGATGTCAGTTATCAGTTATCTCCTGTTAATTTCCCTCTGGAAGTTCTCCACTTCCTTAACCGGGTATTGAACTCACTCTCACTGGATCTAACCAACGTCTTTATCCCCTGTGCCATGTGTCCTTGGACACACAAGGCGGAACTATCTACCTGCAGATAATTGCGTCTGATATACTCTGCATAATCTCCAATCCTTTTCATGTTTTGGCAAGAAATGCAGCCCATATTAAAACCCATAAACTTACGCAATTTACAAACATAATTTCACCCTCCCCGTTACGCAACAGATATTCAACATCTGTTACTTCGAATATTTCCCCAGAATGAGACGCGTCCACACTGTTTTTGTAACAACAAAATAACTTCTTGACATCAACCAGTGGAACAATTACTAATCTTCAACTTACATAATATATCTAAAAATTCAAAAACAACGAATAATACGTGAAAGTTATTTCCCATACTACATTTCTACAAACTTCCGAATGTTTTTGAACAGAATTCAGTGTTCCTATCAATATCAGGTGATAGAAAAATGCAATAAAATGTATGTGAACAGAGGCTTTAAAATGTCACAATATATATATATATATATATATATATATATATATATATATATATATATATATATATTGAGTTTGCCTGTCGACACAAAGGCCAAATGCTGAGTGCTTAGCTATTAGCAGCGTGAATCATTAGAAGTTATCTCCTTCGTTTTTTGTTTTTTTTTTTTTCAATTTATTTTGGATGGCGTTGCCCGTTGCGTCATTGCAAAGATGCAGTGCGTTCGACATGACGTAACATTAGAACGGAGGATTGTCCGGAAGCTCTGTAATTTTTTCGCCTTATTTTCGCGTACAAACGTACAAAGAACAAACAATCTGCAAATTGATTCAATTAAATATGAAAGGCTTACCCAATTTTCGACATTCCCTCGTCTACCCCCACCCCCCGCTAAACGTTCTAAACTTTTTTTTTCTTTTCTTGATACACGTTATCTTCATTGATTCATTTTTATATTTCAGTACCTCTTATTCGGTTTTGCAGTTTGAATTTTCTTTGTCTCTTCTTTTATCAGCGATTGTTTGGACTTTTTTTTTGTAAAATTAACTTTATGTTCTTTCCCGCCATTACAATTTCTCTCGACGCTCAACCTACACACACTTTTTTTTAAAAACTTTTTCTCTTTTTTCTCGTTTGTCTTCTGTTTTTTGAAAGAAAGAAAGACAAAAAAGAAAGAAATTGAGAATGAAAGATTTACTTCTTTCATCCTTTCTTTAATTCTTTTTATTTTCCTTTCTTTCTTTCTTTTTTTTCGTTTCTTTCATTTTTAACATCTTGTCTTCTTTCATTATTTCTCGCTCTCTTTCATTCTTTCTTTTATTATCTTCTTTCTTATTCTCTTCCATTTTTCTTACTTTCCTTAATTCTTCCATTATCCCTTTCTATTTTCTATCATTTTTCCATTAGTTCTTTATTTCTATATTTCCTGCTTTCTTTTTTCTTTCTTTCTTTCTTTCATTTTTCTTTCTTCCTTTCACTCATTCTTCATTGTTTCTCGCTCTCTTTCATTCTTTCTTTTCTTACCGTCTTCCTTAATTTCTTACGTTTTTCTTTCCTTCCTTAATTCTTCCATTATTTGTTTTTTTTTTATCTATCTCGTTTTACATTCCTTCTTTCTCTCTCCTTTCTTTCTTTCTTTCTTTCTTTCTTTCTTTCTTTCATTCATTCATTCATTCATTCCAACTTTTTTTCGTTCTTTCTTCAATACTTTTTCCTTCTTTCCATCTTTCTTTCTTTCTTTCTCATTTCTTTCTTTCTTTCATATTTTCTTGATATTTTCCTTTTAATAATCTCTTTCCCCTTTCGTCATCGATTTCCTTTTGTTGAATATATTTGACATTTTTTGGTTCTAATTCCGTTCATTTCTTTTACTTATATATATATTTTTTTCTATTCATCTATCTCAGCCATACTCCCGACATTCATTATTTTTTCACACATCATTGATATCTTTTTAAAACCTTTAATATAGAATAACTTCACATAGCTTCATTACAGCGAAATTCTTCCAACCAATTTGATGTGATGTAACTGGCAAGTGAGCGTCTCTAGTTTGTTCCTGCCGCTCCAGGGTACTCTCGAATATGATCAATTTGGATGTTTAATTTGGAATAAATGAATCCCACTGTCAGAGCAATGATTGCTAAGCTATAGATTATTCAATTTTCTGATCCTTCGACCAAAATACACATTTCGATTTCAAACGATATTGATCATTATTCCTGTATATGAATGGATATATTGTTATCTCTTATGTGTATATGTGTGATTGCGCGAATGTGTTCGTCATAAAGGAACTGTTTGTTTAGAGATGAAAAAAACAGATAAATGAATATGTTTGTGAGGTATACAGACACATACGCATATACACATACTAATATGTATATATGCAAGTTATTTGGAAATGTATATTTTGAAGATTCTGATGAAATAGAACCCACTCTATGTAATGTAAATAATGCATATGAAGACAATATATATTATGAGATTTTATCATCGGCTTTTTTTAAACTAATGTTTCGTTTTGATCCAGATATTGATGACAACACGGCGCAATGCAAAC
>CAHIKZ030004845.1:625000-627500 GCA_903632075.3 Acanthosepion pharaonis
TTAACATCTGACAATTATTTTTATTTTTACAAGATTTTCCAAATTAATAGGTATAATACCAAAAAAAAACGCGCTAAAAATTATCTATGTTATTTACCTCCCCATGTTGCGACAAAGATAAACAAGGTTTTTTAAATCAAAATTTAGAATATTCTAAAAAGATGGAAAAATTTTGAAAAATAATTAAAAAAAAATTTGGTCTATCCTCTTCATAAAAACATAAGCATTTTGACGATAAAATTTTGTTTTCGTAAATTTTGGCGTCTTTTTCATCAGACTGTGCTCTATTTTTTTCGCAATTTTGTGGAGATACCTATGTAAAAGCGACCCAGCGCACGGCACATTTAAAAGGTGCCTAAAAACCATACCTTGACACAAGCATTTTCAGGAAAATTTGGTTGACGGAACTATTTGTCAGCCGTCGATGTTTGACCTAGCGCGAGGACATAAATTTCGTCACCTAGGGGTTAATCACGCCAGATAATATGTTGTCTCCCATAAACTTTAACTAAGATCCGGTCAGCATAGTTGCACTATAAATCACAGCTCGAGTGTTGAGTAAACATAAATGTGTCTGAACAAGCGTCTGCACTAGGGATCGGCTAGCAGATAGGGATACCATAGGCCAGCAATTACTTATATTAAATAAAACCGAAAAGGTATGTTTAACCTATTATTCATTTTTTCTAATTCGATTAAATTGTCCAATACTTCGACCAACAATAAAATGTTCAAATTATTATTTTGTTCTCTGCTCAAATTCATGTTTTCGTTGTTTTATTCGGGTACTTTCGACTGTATCGGTCATCATCATGACTAAATTTTATCAGTAAGATCGACAAGTTATTGTTGATAATAATGATGCGTTGCATTTCATAATTAAATATATGGGTATCTTATAAGGTATTCATATATAGAATGTCTTTCCAGATTTTAGCATCACTGGAAACGAGTATATTAAATATTTTGTAAATTTTATAATTTTTAAAGTAATCTCTTTAATACTTTCTCAGGGGAATGAACCTGGAATTTTTATCTAAAAACTAAGAGCAGATTTTCAACTTTTCTGCTGTTTTTTTTAGTAAATTCCAAATCAGTATTATTCTTTATCTGTAGCTGGGTATTCTCTCTTATAAAAGAATTTGGATTTCCATTCTTAACAGAATATTCATGTAATATTGTTCAATAATTCTAAAAAGGAAGGAATAGGTAAAAGTGGTTCTATATTATTTCTCAGGCTACTTTGGACTATGCAGAATGTTTAAAGCTTTCGATATTGCCATATTTAATATCTAAACTCTTCGTTGTTATTACTTTCCATTGCCATAACCCTTTCCATATTTTTATACATTCAGATCCCTACGTTGTTTTTCCTTTGATTTGTAATTGAATCTGATTTTCCCTTTTCTATTTTCAATAACTGTATTACTTTTGCTCACGGCCATCTAGCATAAATCATTCAATAACTTTTCATTTATTATTGTTTTTGAAGCTAGTCTCTCTCGTTCCGTCATATTTTTCTGTTTTTTCATCTATAAAGATTATACTGTCGTTTCAAAATACCCAATTTTCGATAGAAGCCTTTTGTTCCATTTTTTTAATTATAAGCGCGCCCGCCTCATAATAGACCACGGTGAAATATGCTGTTTCCCGTGCTCAGTTCTATTCGATCCCAATAAAGATCATCCTTCCCAAATATTCTAATAATATCACAATAGCTTCATAAACTTTTTCCTAAAACCCATTGGATTTTGCTCTCTCGAGACAACTTAAGACAATATTTTCTTAGTATTAACAAAGCGGCGTCATGAAGCGAGGAAAATCAGATGAGGACTAAAAATTTTGAAAGTATATATCGCTTTCAAAAGAATCTTGCTAACTATTGCTCACCCATAGGCAACTAAAATAATTTGAACATTGTTTGTTTTTTTAACGTTGAAACTGCAAATATTTGTAAAACCTTTCTTCGAAAAATTATCAGAAAATTACAGCACCCTGCATCAACTTTGCAGGCACACACGCAAACACACACACACACGCAAACACACACACGCAAACACACACACACATATATATATATATATATATATATACTGGAGCAAAATGGAAGAAAAGTTTTCACGTGACAGATTTCGTCCTTTAGGATATTATTAGACAAAATAATTCGTTACGTTGATGCGATAACCTTTTCTTTCACTTTGTCACACAACTTTCCTCAAGAGTTGTTATTGAAATATAAATATTTATATAACTTTACCATGTGCGCATACATATATATATATATATATATATATATATATATATATATATATATATATATATATATATATATATATATATATATGTGAAAATTTCTCAGGGTTAACCTGTAGAAAAAACAATATTTATATATTTATAAATATAAATGACAATAGGAAAACTGTATTTGTTGCTGACGCGTTTCGTCCAGTGTGTACTTTTCTTTTTTTTGCTTTGTGGAAGTCCACATTGGACGAAACGC